>JARYGA010023426.1:0-65478 GCA_030545235.1 Helianthus tuberosus
CCACTAGGTGTTTGTTGAAATGCCTAAGTGGGGAATTAATATGTTGAAAATCGGATAAAAACGCATAATTGACTATTGTGGCAATTTATGTGTTAATAATTACGAAAAGGGTTCTAAATGTAAGTTGAATTGAACTCTTTAGGCCAAGCATCCGGATCGTCAAGCGGACAAGCCGGAGGAGGAGATACACGCTTGAAGGGTGTGCTCTAAAGGTACGTGACTTTAGTCTCGTTAAATTACGCATATATGTTTGAGTTTAGTGTATAGATAGAATCGTGGTGTAAAGGATGCGTTGACGTGTTCTAAAGTGGCGTAGTTCACTCGAACATCAAACGGGTCAAAATAAAGACTTGGGATTTGGTTTGGCTTGTTGATAAAGTGATGGTTTTCACTAGAAAGTCAAACTGGTTAAATAGATGCCATAAAAGGAATCATGACATAGCGATAGGATGGTTTCGTAAGTTGTTAAGTGTTGGATTGCACTACACTTATGAATCTAGCTATGATACCGTAAGTTGTGAATCCAGGATATTGGATCAAATAAATGAAGGTATGTTGCAAAGACCGTTTGAAACGGAATGTTGAATTCCGAGGAAACGAGCTTTTAGTTCCAAGGAAACATAAAGCCATGAATAGCGCAAACACACCAAGATGTACAAGCCCGGGAACTTGGGTACTGGCATCTAAAAGGTTTTAGAATAAGAAATCGGAATTATACACTTATAGTTGTAATGGGTCGAATAAACGATAATATAGTAACTTTTAGCCGTATGATCGGTGAGTTAAATGTTGGCATGATAGTCGAAATGAACATGTCCGTAATGAATTTACAGACATACAGGAAAGTAATAGCCTAAAACAGCATGCGGATCAGGGTGAAATCCATAAAATAGTTAAATGGCAAAGTTACAGAGTCCACCGTAAATTACGGTCTCCACCGTAATTTACGGTGGAAAACAAAAGACTTACGGTGAATCTCTACTGATTTACGGTAGACTAAGACCATTCAGTGTCTACCGTAATTTACGGTAGATACCGTAAATTATGGTAGAGCCTAGTAAACTTAGTATTTTATTTATTTCTCGATGTCGGAATTCGTTTATATGTTCTATATCAATGTCAAAACTAATGTTTTTAGTGGTTTTGACCCTAGGTATGGATGGGGTCCTTCCGGATGGTGATCAAGTACATTGTCAAGAACCGAACACGCATTTTGAAGCTTCCGCATCAAACTTAACCTTGTTTAGATTTTAGTCATATTGTAAATGGTTTGTTAACCGTGTTTTGAATCCTTTAAACTAGTTGTCAGTTGACTAGCAAGGATTAACTTAAAACTTGTTATGTACTATCTTGGATTTTTTTGGGTACTATTACAAATATGTATGGTCTTTAAACACGAAAAGTTTTTTTTTTGTGTAAACTCTGATTAGTATGAAGTTCATATAATTATTCAATAAATTCCGTCCAGTATTAAGGGTGTTACAAGTTGGTATCAGAGCTCAAGGTTGTTAGCAAAGTGTGTTCGGTTCAAGCTTGATCAAGCATTCGGTAAGAATTAATTGCTCTAAGTAGAGTTACTAAGTATAAAAGGGAATAATGAATAGATATGCATGGGAAGAGCGTGTTAATACACTCAAACCCGGAAAGTGCATTAAATAAGAGCGGTGACAACAAGTTATGAACTTGAATAAACCGAAGTAAATAAACCATATGCTATAGATGAAATGTTTAACGCTCGATGTAAACATTTCAGTTAAAGATGACGGATAAAGGTAATGACGATGCGGTGCCAAGAGTCACCGAGCAAACGAGAGAAGTGATTGCTGAAGAGGTAGGAAAGGCAATCGAAAACAGTTTGTCGGGCTTTATAGATAAAATCCAAAACACGGTATTATCGGTGGTGGAAGAAAGAATCAAGAAATTGGAGGATAATACCAATCTAGCAAAGGAAAAGTCAGGAGGATGAAAGTCTTGTTCATATAAAGAGTTCATGGCGTGCAAACCGCCAATTTACAATGGGGAGGTTGACCCGATAATATGCCAGCGGTGGCTAAGCGATATGGAGGGAGTATTCGAAAGGACTCATTGTGATCTAGACGACTACGTAGCCTATGTCACGGGTCAGTTAAGGGGTCAAGCGAAAGACTGGTGGGATAACAAGAAGAAAGAAATGGGAAGCGAAGCGGCTAAAGCTATGACATGGGATGAGTTTAAGACGCCGTTTCTTAAACATCACAGTCCCATGGCAGTCATTAACAAGATCAAGGAAGAATTCATGCAGCTTCGACACAAGGGTGAATCTATTGATAAAATCACGGGAATATTCATGGATAAGATGAAGTTTTGTGACGAATTGATAACAAACGAGGAGCAGAAAATATATTATTATTATAATATATTGAGCGCCGAGTATAGGGAGTTTATGACTCCTTCAAAGTATGAGGCTCTCACCGAGATTATAAACGTTGCTCGGGAACGGGAGATAGAGTTGAAGAAACAGATTGAAAGAGGTGAAAGAAGGGCGCAGATAGTCAATCCAAGCCCAACGAAAAAGGCGCACATAACAGAATCCCCAAAGAAACAAGAAGGGAAAAGCGGGTCATCAAACTGCAAGATATGCGGGAAGGGGCACAAAGGTGAGTGCCGGTTCAAGGACAAACGTGTCCTATATGTGGGAAAACGAGGCACACGGCTACATTGTGCCCGGGGAAGGTGTCGGTGTGTTACAAATGCTACCAGCCGGGTCACAAGAAATCTGAGTGCCCGGAGTTGATCGGAAAGAAAGATGACAAGAATACACACACTGAGACACCAAGAGCAAAGGCAGGATCTTTCCAGTTAACAGCAATGGAAGCAAAAACAGAGCCCAATGTGGTCTCAGGTATATTTGCCATAAATTCAATTCCTGCACATGTGTTATTTGATACGGGTGCGAATAAATCCTTTATTTCACATGGATTTATTCGACATCCTTCTTTTGTACTAACAAAATTGCCTATGCCATTAGAAGTAGAAATAGGTGATAACAAAAGTTTCCTTGTGTGTGTTGTATGTTGAGATTGTAAGATAAGCATTGACGACGAAGAATATACAATAGACTTGATTCCTATGTCGATGGGAGAATTCCAAGTAGTAGTCGGGATGGATTGGCTATCCCGACACCATGTGAAAGTTGTATGTTTCCGCAAGGAGATAAAACTAACATCTCCAAGTGGAAAATCTGTTACCATATACGGCGAAAAGGGGGGTAATCCCGTTATGTGTTCAATGCTAAAAGCTCGCAAGCTCATGAGACACGGTTGTAGGGCATTCATGATATACGCGAACGAACCAGACAAGAGATCACTAGAGATTGAAGACGTACCGGTAGTACGCGAATACGCTGATGTATTTCCGAAAGATTTACCGGGAATACCGCCAGAACGGGAAGTAGAGTTCGGAATTGAATTAATCTCGGGCGCAAACCCTGTGGCCAAGGCGCCGTATCGGCTCGCGCCATCAGAGTTGCAAGAGTTGATGTCCCAAATCCAAGACCTGCTTGACAAGGGATTTATTCGGCCAAGTGTGTCTCCATGGGGCGCACCAGTATTATTCGTGAAAAAGAAGGATGGGAGCATGCGTATGTGCATTGATTATCGTGAGTTGAACAAACTCACGGTGAAGAATCGATATCCGCTTCCAAGAATTGATGACCTATTTGACCAACTACAAGGTGCAAGTTGGTTTTCCAAAATCGACCTTAGATCGGGGTATCATCAGTTATAAGTCAAAGAGGAGGATGTACCGAAAATAGCTCTCCGTACACGGTACGGACATTACGAGTTCCTCGTGATGTCCTTCGGATTAACTAATGCACCCGCGGCCTTCATGGATCTTATGAACCGGGTTTGCAAACCTATGCTAGACAAGTCAGTGATAGTGTTCATTGACGACATCTTGATATATTCAAAGAGTGAAGCAGAACACACAAGCCATTTACGTGAGGTGTTGGAGATGCTCAGGAGAGAGAAATTGTATGCAAAATTTTCAAAATGTGCCTTCTGGTTACGAGAGGTGCAATTTCTTGGGCACATTATTAGTGCAAACAGGGTGTCGTCAAAAATAGAAGCTGTGGCAAGATGGACTCCACCAAAGAATCCTTCGGAAATCAGAAGCTTCTTGGGGCTTGCGGGTTATTATCGGAGGTTCATGCAAGATTTCTCCAAAATCGCTATGCCATTAACCAAACTAACCCGTAAAGATGAAAAGTTTATTTGGGGTGAAGACCAAGAAAGGGCGTTCCAAACGCTTAAGGAAAAATTGACCCATGCACCGGTATTGTCATTACCGGATGGGACGGAAGATATGGTTGTTTACTCGGATGCATCGCATTCGGGACTTGGCTGCGTTTTGATGCAACGAGGCAAGGTTATAGCCTATGCCTCGAGGCAGCTAAAGACTCATGAGAAGAAATATCCTACCCATGACCTCGAGTTGGCGGCGGTGGTGTTCGCCTTGAAAATATGGAGGCATTATTTGTATGGGGTGAAATGCACTATCTTTACCGACCATAAAAGCTTGAAGTATTTCTTCGATCAGAAGGAATTAAATATGAGGCAGAGGCGGTGGTTAGAAACCGTCAAAGACTTTGATTGTGAAATACATTACCACCCCGGGAAGGCTAATGTAGTGGTAGACGCGTTGAGCCGAAAGACAGATTATACGCCTATTCGAGTACGATCGATGCAACTAATTGTGACGTCGGGTTTGCTTGAGCAAATCCGGAAATCTCAAATTGAAGCAATAAAGGAAGAAAATGTAAAAAGGGAAAGAATAGTTGGGCAGTTAAAAGATCTGGCGGATGATAACCACAGATTGAAAACTCGATTTGGGAGAATTTGGGTTCCAAACTCATGTGGGGCCAAGGCACTTCTACTTGACGAGGCCCATAAATCTCGTTATTCGATACATCCGGGGGAGACCAAGATGTATAACGATTTAAAACAAAATTATTGGTGGCCCGGAATGAAAAGAGACATCGTGAAATATGTGGAGAAGTGTTTGACCTGCTTGCAAGTCAAAGCGGAACACCAAACGCCATATGGTAAGCTGCAACCATTGGACATCCCAGTTTGGAAATGGGAACAAATCACCACGGATTTGTTGACCAAATTACCCAAAACCAACCGCGGGTTTGATGCTATATGGGTAGTCGTGGATAGATTGACGAAAAGTGCTCACTTCATTCCGATTCGTGAGACTTATACATCCGAAAAGATGTCGAAGGTGTACACCAATGAAATCATAGCACGTCATGGGGTACCGATATCCATTGTGTCAGACAGAGATACTCGGTTCACTTCGAATTTTTGGCGTGACTTCCAAGAACAAATGGGGACTAAACTGTTCATTAGCACCGCTTACCATCCACAAACGGATGGGCAGAGTGAAAGGATAATACAAACGTTGGAGGATATGCTGCGGGCTTGCATTATTGACTTCGGGGGTAGTTGGGATGTCTATCTACCCTTGGTCGAATTTTCATATAACAATAGCCATCACGCGAGCATTAAAATGGCCCCGTATGAGATGTTATATGGTAGAAAGTGTCGAACCCCGGTATGTTGGGGAGAAGTGGGTCCACGAGGACTAGCACCTACTGATATAATCCGAACTACGAATGAGAAGATCGACATGGTCCGAACTCACCTAAAAGCGGCTCAGGATCGACAAAAGTCGTACGCGGATAAACGAAAGAGGGCGATTGAATTTCAAGTGGGCGATAAGGTAATGCTGAAAGTATCACCGTGGAAAGGAATAATACGGTTCAGAAAAAGAGGGAAGTTGAGCCCAAGATTTATTGGGCCATTCAGAATCACCGAACGGGTTGGTAAAGTAGCATACCGTCTCGAACTACCTGAGGAATTGAGTGGGATTCATAGCACATTCCACGTGTTACATCTCCGAAAATGTTTAGCAGATGAAACCGCTCGTATCCACTACGATAACATCGAGGTGGATAACAGCCTCAACTATGCAGTAAAGCCAATTGCAATTTTAGACAGTAAAGAGAAGAGTTTGAGGAACAAAGTAATTAACCAAGTAAAGGTTAAATGGGAACACAGGAAGGGTGCGGATACCACCTGGGAATCTGAAGAAGAAATGCAACGGCTCTACCCTATATTATTTGGTACGTAATACGGTTTCGGGGATGAAACCCTTTTTAAGGGGGGTGGACTTGTAACACCCCGGAAATATAAAACTTTATATTAGGATTATAAAGTTTTAAATAAACAAGAATTAATTAATTAGGAAAATTATAACCTAGTTAACTACAAGTCTAGAATATACTTGAAATAAGGTTAGAATAACCAAAACTATGTGTTAAACAAAAGTGGAGGGGCCAATGTTGTTAAACTTGAAACTATTATTATTTGTTTTAATTAAAAACAAAACCAAACACCTCAATTGAGATGTCTGGTCGATCAAGAACAGGAGAGGGCGACACCCTCACTCCCAAAACCCTAACTTCTACTAAACTATCAAATTGAAGGCCAAAATCAAGTTGAAATCGAAATCTGAACACAGATTAGTGGTCTCCTTGTTGTAGGGATCATAAGGTATGTAAATTTTGGTATTCTTGATTCATCTCAAGTTCTAGACAAATCATGAAAAGTTGAAATTTAGCTTGATTGTGTCATGCATGAATGAAATTGGAAGTGATATAAGATTTAGGGACAAACCCTAGATGAATTCTTGTCAAAATCTTGCATGATGTTTGTAAGGTCATAATCACCATAGTGGGTGATTAACAAGTTAGTAGAACTTGATAAACACTAGGATTGAGACTTTTGATTTAGTGTAAACAGAAATTATGTGATAATTTCTGAAATATTGCTGTTGAAAATGTGTATATATTTGCCTAATTGAAGTTGATTTAGACAAGTTAACAAGTCATGAACTTGGTAATGATCTTGTGAAAATTTGACCCACTAGGTGTTTGTTGAAATGCCTAAGTGGGGAATTAATATGTTGAAAATCGGATAAAAACGCATAATTGACTATTGTGGCAATTTATGTGTTAATAATTACGAAAAGGGTTCTAAATGTAAGTTGAATTGAACTCTTTAGGCCAAGCATCCGGATCGTCAAGCGGACAAGCCGGAGGAGGAGATACACGCTTGAAGGGTGTGCTCTAAAGGTACGTGACTTTAGTCTCGTTAAATTACGCATATATGTTTGAGTTTAGTGTATAGATAGAATCGTGGTGTAAAGGATGCGTTGACGTGTTCTAAAGTGGCGTAGTTCACTCGAACATCAAACGGGTCAAAATAAAGACTTGGGATTTGGTTTGGCTTGTTGATAAAGTGATGGTTTTCACTAGAAAGTCAAACTGGTTAAATAGATGCCATAAAAGGAATCATGACATAGCGATAGGATGGTTTCGTAAGTTGTTAAGTGTTGGATTGCACTACACTTATGAATCTAGCTATGATACCGTAAGTTGTGAATCCAGGATATTGGATCAAATAAATGAAGGTATGTTGCAAAGACCGTTTGAAACGGAATGTTGAATTCCGAGGAAACGAGCTTTTAGTTCCAAGGAAACATAAAGCCATGAATAGCGCAAACACACCAAGATGTACAAGCCCGGGAACTTGGGTACTGGCATCTAAAAGGTTTTAGAATAAGAAATCGGAATTATACACTTATAGTTGTAATGGGTCGAATAAACGATAATATAGTAACTTTTAGCCGTATGATCGGTGAGTTAAATGTTGGCATGATAGTCGAAATGAACATGTCCGTAATGAATTTACAGACATACAGGAAAGTAATAGCCTAAAACAGCATGCGGATCAGGGTGAAATCCATAAAATAGTTAAATGGCAAAGTTACAGAGTCCACCGTAAATTACGGTCTCCACCGTAATTTACGGTGGAAAACAAAAGACTTACGGTGAATCTCTACTGATTTACGGTAGACCAAGACCATTCAGTGTCTATCGTAATTTATGGTAGATACCGTAAATTGCGGTAGAGCCCAGTAAACTTAGTATTTTATTTATTTCTCGATGTCGGAATTCGTTTATATGTTCTATATCAATGTCAAAACTAGTGTTTTTAGTGGTTTTGACCCCAGGTATGGATGGGGTCCTTCCGGATGGTGATCAAGTACATTGTCAAGAACCGAACACGCATTTTGAAGCTTCCGCATCAAACTTAACCTTGTTTAGATTTTAGTCATGTTGTAAATGGTTTGTTAACCGTGTTTTGAATCCTTTAAACTAGTTGTCAGTTGACTAGCAAGGATTAACTTAAAACTTGTTATGTACTATCTTAGATTTGTTTTGGGTACTATTACAAATATGTATGGTCTTTAAACACGAAAAGTTTTTTTTTTTTTTGCGTAAACTCTGATTAGTATGAAGTTCATATAATTATTCAATAAATTCCGTCCAGTATTAAGGGTGTTACAGAGGTCCAGACGGGTCCGTCCCCATTGTCCATCTTTGCTTCTTTGGCATGCCTCTTGGCTGCTGAAAAGGAAGTGCCACATATGTCTGATCCTCTAGATATGAAGTTGATAATCTGTGCATCTGATGGGGGAGCTGGAGCTCTTTTCGAAACTTTTTCAGGATCCTGGATCCTTGACCTTTTCTTCCGAGAGGCTCCATCAAGTGCCCTTTGCTTAACAAATAACCAATCTCCTTCCTGAGTGCTATGCATTCTTCAGTGAGATGGCCAAAATCTTCATGATATGCACACCATTTGGATTTGTCTTTTGTTGCAGCTGGCTTATCACTCTTTCTGGGTCATCTTGCTTTTTCACCTAGATTCTGCATTGCAAGGATTAGTTCATTGTTATCAACAGAAAAGCAACATTCAGAAACGGGAGTATAATCCTTATCATCCTCTTCCTGTTCTACTACATGCATGCTCTGATTATCAGACTTATTGTATGACTTGGATTTGTTATTCCTGAAGTAGGATCCTTGCTTTTCCTGCTTTGAGGATCCTGCTAGCCTTTCTTGGATCCTTTTATCATCCTCTAAGCGGATGAACCTAAGGGCCCTGGTTCTTACTTCATCAAGATTCCTGCAAGGGCTCATGACAAGTTTATCATAGAACTGTGAATCCTTAAGTAAGCCCATTTTAAAGGCTTCTACAGCTGTAGCTATATCCAGGTTAGGAATTTCCAAGGATTCTCTACTGAATTTAGTAATATAGTCTCTAAGTGATTCGTTTTGACCTTGAGTTTCCTATATAGATCACTAGTTAAACGTTCAAATTTCCTACTGCATGAGAATTGGCTATTAAACAAGTTAACTAGATTAGCAAATGAAGTAATAGAGTAAGGGGGAAGACTTAGCAACCATTTAAGAGCTGATCCTGTAAGTGTGGATCCGAAACCCTTGCATAGGCATGCTTCTTTTAACCTCTCAGGGACGGGATTGATCTCCATCCTTTCTCTATATTGAGCTACATGCTCTTCTGGATCCGTTGAGCCATCATATAGTTTTATGGTTGATATTTGGAACCTCTTTGGTATTTCTGCATCACAAATAGGTGGTGCAAAACGAGATATTTTATGACTCCCATTTGGAATTTCAGGAATGGGTTTAACCACTCCCGGAATGCTGGATATCATATCCTTGAGCTTTTGTAAGTCTCTGGAAATAGCTTGGTTGATACCTGTATCTTGCACAAAGCCATGGTTAGCATTATAAGAATTATTCAAAGTGTTACCTCCTGAAGGATTCAAGTTTGGAATTCCGGATGTAAATCCATATTGACGTGATTCTGGCATGATCGAGGGACCAGACGAGCAATAGTCTGCATAGGGATGAAGTCTCCTAAATGAATATCTGAACTTCTGGGTTGTACACTCCTTAAGGATCCTTGATCTTAAAAGATGTTGGATCCTTGGTATGCTGAGACTGGGGGTCTTGGAGGATAATCCATGGATCCGTAAACCTGAGATGAGGATCCCTAACCCTGAGAGGAGGATCCTTGAACCTGAGAGGATCCCTGAACCTGAGAAGAGGATCCCTGACCCTGGATGAGGATCCTTGAACCATATGTGCTCCCATATATCCTCCAGAACTGAAGAAGGATCCTTGATGCTGAGAGGAGGATCCTTGAGGCTGAAGAGAGGATCCTGAAGGCTGAAAGTAGCATCCTTAACCCGAGTCATTGCCAATGATCTATAACGTACACTCGACAATCCACCCTGGTATTGAGTGCCTGATGCTGTGGAGTGCTGGGCTATTATGGCTGGAGAATCAAAATTCAGTGATCTGGGCACCAATGGAGAGTGATCTTCCGCTGATCTCTTCAATTTCTTGATGTCATCAATCTCTCGAAGGATCCTGTCATTGGTTCTGTCCTGCTGCTGCATGTGATCCTTCATCTGCAAAATCAAAGAATAAAGATCATTGTTAGTAGGACCAAAAGAAGCAGTAGAAGTTGGTTTTGGGAAAACGGGGGTTTGTTTCTTCGCAGCATTTTCAGCATTCTTCTGGGATCCAGAAGGTGCATGAGGCAAAGGTGGGATGCCCTGTGAAGAAGTGATCGTCGGCATGGAGCTTGAAGTGTTTTTTCCCTGGGAAGCCATGTGGTTGAAGGTAATGAACCGAGATGATCAAAATTTCTCAGAAATGAAGCACTAATTGCCCCACGGTGGGCGCCAAACTGTTTTGGTCAAAAATCAGACAAGGATAATACAACCAAATCTTATTTTGTGAGGTGTGATGCTTGAATTGATGAACAAATGTATGAACAGTATATGAATGAAATGAATGTTGGACACGAGGATTTATATGAGGAAAAAGCCCTTGATCAATGTATGATCTCCGGCACAAAAAAAACTCGGGTGATGGAAACTACCAATCACCAAGTATATTAAACAAACAATGTATACAATTCGGGTAGACAACAAGCTTGTTACAAGGATCACTAGTGTGCAATAAGTGTATAATCGCCAATAAGTTGCAGAGAGTTCTCGAGCAGTGTGTGTGTTGCTAACTTATTCTATGTAATCAAGCTTGTTATCCCCTTATAAATATAGAAATAAACTAGCTAACTAACAATCCGCAAAAGATGCTAGCTTCCCACGACCTCCATAACGGTCACAAAGGCCATGCACGTGCAAAATAATGGAGCATATTCCCCTAGAATCTCGGCAAGACCTTAGACCAAGTCCCACTCGTATACTCCTGCAAAACAAGTTCAAACATAATGGAAACAATTGTTTGTACAAGGATCATAATGAGGATCCTGGATCCTTAATCCTGCAACGTCTTTTAAGGATCCTTAATTTAAAACTGAACTGAGGATCCGTGATCCTGGCTGCACTTGAGGATCCGTGATCCATAAGATGTGAAAATCCATCCCTAATAGGGTCAGTGTTGTCAGGTGTAATAATACTTTAAAGAGTTAATTAATCGATTGGTTATGTGCTTTGTAGATATTACCCTTTACTTCTTATGGTATAATAATTAAGCATTTGATCCTAATGGTTGCAAACTTATTACTTAGGTGTTTGCACGGAAAATGCTCGCTCGATTGTAAATGAGCCGATTGGCTTCGTTCGGTTTGTAAACGAGCTAAACACGAGCAAAGGTCCACTCAGCTCATTTCGACTCAGATATTTTTAATTTATTTATATATATATATATATATATATATATATAACTTTAAATGCAGATATATATAATGAGTTTTATAATTATCACACCCCATTGAACATTAGAATTGTAAGTGAATTTAGCCCGAATTATCAATAACGCAACACAAAATCTAAGTCACTAAACCTAATTTCTTTTGTTTTGACTTCACACACTAACAACTATCAAATTAGCCACCCCGCTCAAATTACCACCAGATGTAGATGTTTTCATGCTTTCCTCAAATGTGGAATCATTAAAACCGGACAAAAACTGAACTTGAGGTGTATATGGAGAAGCCAAACGTCGAATGTGTGGAGTCACAATATGATGTGTTGAAGGATGGAGTCAACACTGTAGCAAGTTTCACGTATTAAACAAGATGGCCAAAAATATTTTTGGCATTCTGATCACAACAGTTGCTTCCGAATTAGCCTTTGGTACTGTGGGACACATATTGGATAACTATCGGAGCTCGCTTTCGAAGGATACGGTGGAACTTTTTATTCATGGAAGTGACCAGTTAAAGGCCGACTCAAAATCAATCATAAAAAATATTGGAGGTAAGCTTTTATAACATTATTTGTCTACTTATATCATTCTTATACATTGTGCACTAACATTTTTAATTACTTTCAATGCGTAGCAATCTGTAAAAGAATACAAAAAGTTAAATATTGATGTGTTGATTCCGGAGGAGTGTCGTATAAACAATTGAAAGGCATGGTACTTTTTGCCATAAGTTTTTTTCTATGTATTATATATATATCTATACTGAAAAGCCTTGAACACCATTGATTATGACATACTTTTGTCCATTTTTCATTATTTGATCCGTTTAACATATTGTAATTAGTTTTGTTTAAGTGGTTGGGTTATCAGGTTGTATCTGTCGAACTAAAGAGGGGATTTTGTTGATGATGAAGAAGCTGATGGTTGCTTGATTTTGTTGTTGAATAAGCCGGTGGTTGCTTGGACTTTAAAATATTGTTTTTTAATGAAACAATTTTATATTTGTATTTGTTGAATTTATATGTGCATCTTGAATGAATGACAATTGAGCGAAAATGAGCAAAACCGAGCTGCTCGATTGTAAACCAAGCTAGTTCGAGCAAACTTTCTGCTCGTTTCCTTAAATTTGAACATAGCTGAGCTGCTTGATTTCAATTCGAGTAGAGTATGAGCAGACACTCGCTCGGTTCAACTCAGTTCATGAACAACCCAACCTGCTAGTTGTTAAATTTATCCGTTAAGTGAGTGTAAATATCTTTTTTACCCATGATAATTGACAAAACAATTTTTTTTTTTAAATTTAACCACTACCATGTTTACAAGCCATCACATCCACCTTCACAACCCACCACCACCACCACCTCATCCACTGGTCATAAAAGCTTACTTCATTTGGAATCGATCGAACACATTAGAGAATGGATCAATTCCTTGTAAAATCTTGGATAAGTTGGGATTGGAGCTTACCATCATTGTATTATGTTGGAAATTTTAGTGAAAATGAGTTTTTCACTAAATATTTTGGACATCAATAATATTTATATATGTGTTGTATAAATAATTTTTTATGGTTTGTGTTCAAACTATGTCCAAATAGAATTAAGATGAATGAGATATCGAAGCTTGAAGTTGTATGTTTGGAACAAATAAAGATGAATAAAATGGATTAGTTTTGTCAACTTGTCCCACATAGGTGGGATGACAAAACTCAAAGTGGTATATAAGGAGGAGCACTCCTTGTAATTGTTTCCTTAAAAGCAAACACTAGTGGGGACCAAAGGGTGCACCGCACACCCACATATGCGTATGAGTATGGATGGCGCATGATGTCACACCCCCAAAATACCACATGCGGAAACATCGCGGGATGTGTGACGTACCAGGATCCAACCACCAGTCACATTGAACTATAACATGGTATTCAATAAAAGTTTCCATTTAATTCATAAAGTAATTCCAAAACAAAACTTAAGACAAATACGTTCAGCGGAAGCATAATGTAGATAGTTATTCAGGAGTTCCAAAACAAATGTGCAAAACCAATGAACATGTATCCAAGGGCTACGACCATGACCACTCCAGCACTCCCAGATAGCAAGTTCCATCCATGAATCTAACGACCTGCAAGCATGCAGACAAGTGTGTCAGACAACGCTGGTGAGTTCAAAGTTTGTCAACACGTTTAGTTACCAAATATGAGTTTAAAACATTTCAGAGATTTGATGTTGTTAATAAATCGATTACCGCAGATGGATCCATATTATTTGCCCTTCCCCAATGCTCTATCAAACATTGGTCAAGTGGTTAAGGTAATTAGTTCACGTCCGTCCTCCCTGGTACGGTGTGAGGGTGCCAAACCTAATAGCGCTACCAACTAATAACCTCGTTGCCTCCCCGGCAACCAATTCGGTATATGATGGGACTTAATGATAGATATGAGTGTATTAACCAACATCCCAGGTTTAACATTCCAGTCAAACCCAATTACCCAACATTCCTCCCCGGAATAATTACCAGATGTCCCTCCCCGGGACGCATGCTTGAAACAGAGCAGTGAACTCACCTTAGATTTGCTCGGTATACTAAGTTACCTGTTCCAGTTAGTCAACCAACCCTACCATGGTTACCAATTATATCAGTTTCATAATCAACCAAGTCATGTAGTTCACACAGATCACAGTATTACATATAGCAGGTATTTAGTTTTCATACAAGTCAACATATCCATGTGAATGTTACACAAGCCAAAACAGGCTTCTCATTCTTAACCAGCATTATCGTGTACTCAGATAATATGCATAAACATCAACATTCATTATCATGATCATCAAAGTGGAATGCCGACGAAGAACATTCATGGCGGCGAACCTTCACATCGACGAACCTTCATATCGACGAAGATTCCCTCGGCGAAGGTTCCCATTCTAAGTTGAAAGCATATCGACGAAGGTTCCTATTATTCGCCAAAAAAACACGTCGACAAAGATTTCCATTGTTCGCCAAGAGCATGTCGATGAAGTATCAAATCCTTCGTCGACTTGGATCCTTCGTCGGGAACCATTTGTTGCTGAACAGACGGTTTTCAAGATTACTTCTGTGATTACCCAATACCCTCATATAAACAGTTACAGATCGATTACCTAATACCCTCATATAAACAGTTACAGATCAATGACATGGTTCAGTACATTCTTTTACACGTATAAGCAATCTGTTGTAACAGTCGTTCATTAATCAACGAATCATTAGTTTATTATATGATTTACAATAGTCCGTAATCGTCATTTAACAGTTTCATAGTCCCTAATCGAATGAAACCACCATGAGTCACAAAGAACATGCAGCACTTTACAAACCCTAGTTTATCACATCACATCAGAACTGCTTATTTACATAGATCTAGTGACTCACTATCATCAGGAATTATCATAACAATCCAATCATCAAGTATTACATGGAAATCTAACATTAATAAAACACTAACCAGATGATTCGGTCGAGATACAAAGGGTTCGGATGTTTGGAAATAACCGTCGGTTATGCGAAGGAGGAGAATAGTATTTTAGGCTTTTCATGAAATCATGGGTTTTATATAACATGAACAGGGTCGGGCCACTACTGGGCCGAACTCATTCTTCGCCGAGATAGAGAGTGACGAAGTCTCATTCTTCGTCGAACAGGGTGGTGGCAAAGAATCATTCTTCGCCGTCTTGTGTTTCCATTATTTATTAACCAATAAACATTAACATTTAATTCAACTAATCATAGAATACTCTAACCATTCAACAAACTACACATGACAATTCAAACAACTACACATGACAATTCAAACAACTATACATGACATAACATAAAACGAATTGTCAAAACAGGATTGCGAAACAAGAGCTACACAAAGGAAAGACGTTGAAATCTTGGGTTGTCACATCATCCCCAACTTGAAAAAAATTTCGTCCCGAAATTTGATAAGCAATCCAAAGCAGCACGGAGTTAGATCAGGATGACTGTGGATTTTCGCCAGGTGCCACATCATCCCCAACTTGAGAGGGAATTTCGTCCCGAAATTCACCCGTTGCATCAGACTTAGATTGATCGGTTGGGAATAATTGAGGATACTTGAGCTTCATTTGATCTTCGCGTTCCCACGTGAACTCCGGTCCACGTCTTGAGTTCCAACGAACTCTCACAATCGGAATTCGACTATGCTTACGGACCTTGACTTCCCGATCCATAATTTTGATGGGTTCTTTGACAAACTGCAATTTGTCGTCGATTTTCAGCTCTTGAAACGGTACTACAAGTGTTTCTTCGGACAAACACTTCTTTAGCTGTGAAACATGGAAGACATCATGGACATTACCCAACTCAGCAGGTAACTCGAGCTTGTAGGCCACCTTGCCGATTCACTCCAGAATTTTGAATGGCCCTACATAACGCGGATTAAGCTTGCCGCGTTTCCCAAATTGTACTACACCCTTCCAGGGTGAGACTTTCAACATAACATGATTGCCTACAGCGAATTCCAAGGGTTTCCTACGCTTGTCAGCGTAGCTTTTTTGACGGTCACGCGCTGCCGCTATATGATTCCTGATCTGAACAATCTTTTCTGAAGTTTCAAGTACAAGTTCCGGGCCTGTGATCTGGCTGGCACCCACCTCGGCCCAACAAAGAGGTGAACGGCATTTTCGTCCAAACAATACTTCGAATGGAGCTGCCTGGATACTGGTATGGTAGCTATTGTTATAAGAAAACTCTATCAGAGGCAAGTGTTTCTCCCAACCCTTGCCAAAATCAATCACGCACGCTCGCAGCATGTCTTCAAGTGTCTGGATGGTTCGCTCACTTTGACCATCCGTCTGTGGGTGATTTATCCATCGACTGCCATAAATCGGATATGAAACGCGGGTCGCGATCAGAGATAATAGAAGTTGGCACCCCGTGCCTAGAAACCACCTCCTTAAGATAAACAGCGGCAAGTTGTGAGAACTTATCCGTTTCCTTGATTGCTAGGAAGTGTGCTGATTTCGTGAGACGATCAACGATCACCCAGATGGTATCGTTTCCGTTTTGAGTCCTAGGTAGTCCAGTGACAAAATTTATGGCAATCTGCTCCCATTTCCACATGGGTATTTCTGGTTGTTGAAGCAATCCAGACGGTTTCTGGTATTCTAACTTAACCTTTCAACAAGTCAAGCATTTACTCACATACGTTGCGATGTGGGCCTTCATCTTCGGCCACCAATACAAGACTTGGAGGTCCTGATACATTTTATCTGAACCCGGGTGAACAGAGTATCGAGACTTGTGTGCTTCGTCCATCACAAGATCTCTAAGGTTTCCAAACAAAGGGACCCATATTCGTTCCATGAAGTAGAGTATACCATCAGATCTCTCTACAAGTCGTTTCTCCATGCCCCGCAAATACTCGACTTTAAGGTTTTCTTCTTTCAGTGCTTCAGTTTGAGCCGAACGAATCTGGTCAGGGAGATTCGAGTGAATTGTGAGTTGTAAGGCTGGTACACGTTTGGGTTTCGTTTCCTTCCGACTAAGGGCATCAGCCACGACGTTGGCTTTACCGGCATGATATTTGATGGCACAATCGTAATTATTCAAGAGTTCCACCCAGCGACGCTGTCGCATGTTTAACTCTTTTTGGTCGAATATATGCTGAAGGCTCCTGTGATCGGTATCGATCGTGCATTTAGTACCGTACAAGTAATGCCTCCAGATTTTAAGTGCAGATACCACAGCTCCTAACTCTAAGTCGTGAGTCGTGTAATTCCTCTCGTGAACCTTCAACTGTCAGGAGGCGTAAGCTATCACCTTCTTGCGTTGCATCAACACGCAACTGAGACCCTGAATAGAAGCATCACAGTATACCACAAAATCTTCAGTACCTTCAGGTGGAGACAAGATTGGTGCACTGCAGAGTTTTTGTTTTAACAACTGGAAAGCATCTTCTTACTTCGTTCCCCAAGAGTATACAACGCCATTCTGTGTTAGTGCAGTGAGAGGTTGAGCGATCTTCGAAAAGTTTTTAATAAATCTGCGATAATACCCAGCGAGACCAAGAAATTGTCGCACTTCTGAAGGATTCTTCGGTGCCGCCCAATTTCTGATAGCATCAATCTTTGCAGGATCCACGTGTATCCCCGATTCGTTCACAATTTGGCCAAGGAAGTGTACCTCTCGAATCCAGAAGTCACACTTAGAGAACTTCGCGTAGAGTTGCTCCTTCCTCAGGAGCTCCAAGATAAGACGCAGGCGTCGCTCGTGATCCTCCTTGCTCTTTGAATAGATCAGAATGTCGTTGATAAAGAAGATGATGAAATTGTCGAGATACGGTTTGCACACGCGGTTCATTAGGTCCATGAAGACCGCTGGTGCATTAGTTAACCCGAATGGCATAACCAAAAACTCATAGTGGCCATATCGCGTTCGGAAAGCTGTTTTAGGAACATCCTCCCTTCGAACTCTCATCTGACGATAGCCCGATCTTAAATCGATTTTCGAGTAAAAACTTGACCCTTGCAACTGGTCGAACAGATTGTCGATACGCGAAATAGGATAACGGTTCTTGACGGTCACCTTGTTGAGTTCCCGATAATCAATACACATACGAAAGGACCCGTCTTTCTTCTTCACAAACAGAACTGGGGCTCCCCAAGGCGAAGAACTGGGTCGGATAAAACCTCTATCCAACAGTTCTTGAAGTTGATTAGATAACTCTTGCAACTCCCCAGGTGTAAGATGATAAGGGGCTCGAGCAATTGGGGTCGCTCCTGGTGCAAGATCAATCTGAAATTCCACTTGACGGTGAGGAGGTAAACCAGGAAGTTCGTCAGGAAACACATCAGAAAATTCACGAACAACTGGCAGGTCTTCGATCTTCCTCTCTTCAGGCTGAGGATCAGTAACAAGTGCTAAAATGGCAGGATACCCTTTTCGTAGACACTTCTGAGCTTTCATAGCTGAGATGATACCAACCATCGCACCACTGCGATGCCCCTGAACCGATAGAGATTCTTCACTGGGGAGAGGAATACGTACGACTTTCTCTTTACAAAGGATGTCAGCATGGTGCTTGGACAACCAGTCCATACCAACCACTACGTCAAAGCTACCGAGGGAAACATGAAGGAGGTCAATATCAAACACTTGACCCACAAGATCTAGTTTACATCCCATAATAATGTGTGAGGCTTCAATTGTTTTACCATCAGCTAATTCTACTACGTGCTTAGCTTCTAAAGGTGTTGGAGTTAACCCTAATCGTTAACTGAACTCTAAGGACACATAACTCCAATCGGCACCGGAATCAAATAATACAGAAGCAAAGAGGTTGTTCACAGAAAACGTACCAGTCACGACATTGCCGTCGCTCCTAGCATCACCAGCACCAATCGTAAATACCCTTCCACGAGCACCACTGCCCCCATTGTTGCCGTTATTGTTGTTCCCAGCATTGTTATTGTTATTCTAACGGTTGTTGTTATCATTGGCGTTTTGATTCAGCTGAGGGCAATCCCGTTTAATGTGACCCTCTTCCCCACACTGGAAACACCCCTTCCTATTACCTTGATTCTGATGGGGCTGCTGCCTCTGTTGTTGCTGATGTTGTTGTTGTTGCTGCTGATATTGCTGCTGTTGTTGCTTTGGGAACGGAGATCTACAGTCTTTTGCCATATGGCCCACCTTATCACACCTATGGCAAGCTCGGACACACGGTCCATGATGATGATAACCACACTTGTTGCACTTTGGCTTCCTACCAACGTAGGAGCCCTGGCTCTGATTGCTGCTCTGGCATTGGTTAACTGAGGACGACTGACTGAAACTACGATTATTGCTGTTGTCTGGCCTTTTCTGCAATTGGCTTGCACTGGTCGCTTTGTCAGCATCGTTCCATTTACGCTAGTTGTCACCAGCAGGTGTAGCAGTAACAGTAGGAGTAGTAGAAACATGAGGCGGTAGCGAACCACGCTCGACCTCCTGATCAGTAATCTTGTGTGCTAAACGAATGATCTGGGGCAGATTGTTAAGGTTCGCAGCAGTGACCAAACTCTTTACTGATGGTGCTAGGCCTTTGATGTACAATTCGATTCTTCGAGGTGGGGGTCGAGACAAGTTAGGGCACATGTTTGCTAGCTCATGAGATCGTTTCATGTAAGCCTCGATCTCGGACCCTTCCATCTTCAGATTGTAGTATTCGTTCTCGAGTTTTTGAATCTCGTCACGAGGACAGTACTTCACCTGCATCAACTCCTTGAAATCATCCCACGTAGTTGGATTAGCCATCTCGATGCCCAACATTTGCACCTGGGCATTCCACCATGTTAAGGCACCATCCTCCAAAGTACCTGTAGCATACTTCACCCAATCCCCTACGGGATAGTTACACATAGCGAACACTGACTCAGCTTTCTCAAACCAACGTAGAAACCCCACAGCTCCTTCAGTCCCACTGAATATCTGTGGCTTACAATCCATGAACGTCTTAAACGTGCAAACAGGCGGATTGTTTTAATTCTGATTCACTTGTTGACCTAAGGACGAAAGAAAATACAGCACACGGGTAAGAGTTAAGTACGCGACACAAGAATAATGAGTATTTGGCACATTTCGTACCAGCTTGATAGGCTGCCAAAGCCTAAGCCACACGTGTGTTAATCAAGTTTGTCAACTCGGCCTGAGTCAGTCGCAATGTGACCACGCCCATGACCTCATCCGCTCATGATTCTATATAAGAAAAGGGAAAAGGTTAAGGGTCGAGATAAGGTAGGATTCAAACCTCACAATGACTTCTACAGACTACTAGGTTTACATCAGACAACAGAGCGGAACCCCCTTCACACTTGTTAAGCCTCACTGGGACTCACATGCACCCCACATTATTATTATGTGTGCACCCATAATAACAATGCAATTTGCATGTTTATCTCAGCTCCTCCCAACTCGTGCTAAAAGGTTCCTCAAATTCGAGTAGCAAGACAAAAGGTATCACAATACATAAATCATGAAACTCTAGAGGAAGGTCGCATTGTGACTCTATCAGCCACATAACATAGGCAAGTAACACTTGAATTCAGTTTGTAGTGCTAAGTGTGCAATCAATGCAACATCATACGTAAGTATACACTAGATATGCTATGCAATAAGTAAACGAGAGACGAACCTTGCAATCTGGAGCTGAGTGTCATGGTCGATTTCGAAGCTGTTCGGTTATAGTCTGGTTTTATAAAAACATTTTAAAACCTACTTCACTATAACCAGTGGCTCTGATACCAAACTGTCACACCCCCAAAATACCACATGCGGAAACACCGCGGGATGTGTGACGTACCAGGATCCAGCAACCAATCACATTGAACTATAACATGGTATTCAATAAAAGTTTCCATTTAATTCATAAAGTAATTCCAAAACACAACTTAAGACAAATACGTTCAGTGGAAGCATAATGTAAATAGTTATTCAGGAGTTCCAAAACAAATGTGCAAAACCAATGAACATGTATCCAAGGGCTACGACCCATGACCACTCCAGCACTCCCAGATAGCAAGTTCCATCCGTGAATCTAACGACCTGCAAGCATGCAGACAAGCGTGTTAGACGACGTTGGTGAGTTCAAAGTTTGTTACACGTTTACTTACCAAATATGAGTTTAAAACATTTCAGAGATTTGATGTTGTTAATAACTCGATTACCGCAGATGGCTCCAGATTATTTGCCCTTCCCCAATGCTCTATCAAACATTGGTCAAGTGGTTAAGGTAATTAGTTCACGACCGTCCTCCCTGGTACGGTGTGAGGGTGCCAAACCTAATAGCGCTACCAACTAATAACCCCGTTGCCTCCCCGGCAACCAATTCGGTATATGATGGGACTTAATGATAGATATGAGTGTATTAACCAACATCCCAGGTTTAACATTCCAGTCAAACCCAATTACCCAACATTCCTCCCCGGAATAATTACCAGATGTCCCTCCCCGGGACGCATGCTTGAAAAAGAGCAGTGAACTCACCTTAGATTTGCTCGGTATACTAAGTTACCCGTTCCAGTTAGTCAACCAACCCTACCGTGGTTACCAATTATATCAGTTTCATAATCAACCAAGTCATGTAGTTCACACAGATCACACAGATCACAGTATTACATATAGCAGGTATTTAGTTTTCATACAAGTCAACATATCCATGTGAATGTTACACAAGCCAAAACAGGCTTCTCATTCTTAACCAGCATTATCGTGTACTCAGATAATATGCATAAACATCAACATTCATTATCATGATCATCACAGTGGAATGCCGACGAAGAACATTCATGGCGGCGAACCTTCACATCGACGAACCTTCATATCGATGAAGATTCCTCGGCGAAGGTTCCCATTCTTCGTCGAAAGCATATCGACGAAGGTTCCTATTGTTCGCCAAAAAAACACGTCGACGAAGATTCCCATTGTTCGCCAAGAGCATGTCGACGAAGTATCAAATCCTTCGTCGACTTGGATCCTTCGTCGGGAACCATTTGTTGCTGAATAGACGGTTTTCAAGATTACTTCTGTGATTACCCAATACCCTCATATAAACAGTTACAGATCGATTACCCAATACCCTCATACAAACAGTTACAGATCAATGACATGGTTCAGTACATTCTTTTACACGTATAAGCAATCTGCTGTAACAGTCGTTCATTAATCAACGAATCATTAGTTTATTCTATGGTTTACAATAGTCCCCAATCGTCATTTAACAGTTTCATAGTCGCATTCCCTAATCGAATCAAACCACCATGAGTCACAAAGAACATGCAGCACTTTACAAACCCTAGGTTATCACATCACATCAGAACTGCTTATTTACATAAATCTAGTGACTCACTATCATCAGGAATTATCAAAACAATCCAATCATCAAGTATTACATGGCAATCTAACATTAATAAAACACTAACCAGATGATTCGGTCAAGATACAAAGGCTTCGGATGATTGGAAATAACCGTCGGTTATGCGAAGGAGGAGAATAGTATTTTAGGGTTTTCATGAAATCCTGGGTTTTATATAACGTGAACAGGGCCGGGCCACTACTGGGCCGAACTCATTCTTCGCCGAGATAGAGAGTGGCGAACTCTCATTCTTCGTCGAACAGGGTGGTGGCGAAGAATCATTCTTCGCCGTCTTGTGTTTCCATTATTTATTAACCAATAAACATTAACATTTAAATCAACTAATCATAGAATACTCTAACCATTCAACAAACCACACATGACAATTCAAACAACTACACATGACATAAGATAAAACGAATTGTCAAAACATGATTGCGAAACAAGAGCTACGCGAAGGAAAGACGTTGAAATCGCGGGTTGTCACATCATCCCCAACTTGAAAGAAATTTCGTCCCGAAATTTGATAAGCAATCCAAAGCAGCACGGAGTTAGATCAGGATGACTGTGGATTTTCCCGAGGTGCCACACATAACCAGGTGGCGTCCTGGTATGCACAGTGGCATCCATGTGGCGCGCGACTTCACATCACATATGCGCGCATAACATGGGCCACAGGCCCAATGTGGTGCACTTTGAACTTCGCACACCGCCTTTGTATTTTTGCCCATGAGGGCATGGTCAGATACATGGCGGGTACGCTTATGGCGCGCCCTTGGGTGGCGTAGGAGGATGCCATGGCATGGCATGGCATGGCATGGCATGGCATGTTGATGTGGTGCAAGCTCCATAGGCGCATGGCGCACGTCATTGGCTAGGGCGGAGAGTGCAGGTGGCGCACGAGTATGGATTGCGCATGATCAGGTGGCGTCCTGGTATGCGTAGTGGCATCCGTGTGATGCGCGGCTCCATATGGCGTGGTGTAAGGTCCACGTAGCATGATGCGTGGACTAGCAACTCAGTTCAGGCGCGCGCACATGTTTACAGCGGAAACAAAACAGCTGGTTGGACTTGGTCAAACTAGCTGTTTTAACTTATTTAATTCTGTCATAAATGAATATGACAGTTTCGTTGACCATATGAATTCCATTTTAATATAATTAAATCTTGTTTATTACAAGATTTATTGCCTCGTTAATTGGAGAATTAAAGGCAAGGAATGTTTCAATTTTGTGAATGTGTTTATGTATATGAACCTTGGGTTCATATTTGATATATATGAAAGATACAAGATGAGAGGATCTCATGAAAACCATTAGAAACATTCACTACATAATTTTAGAAGAGTACTCTAAAATAAATACAACTTCTTTTCTTCATTTTCCAAAACATCAAATTATCCAAAACATCAAATTATACCCGATGTGATCTCGGGCGTGAGAGCCATCTCCGACAGTATAACTACTGCTTCGGTTGTTGTATCCTGAAAACAGACCGTCTGAGAGGAGGCGCATAATCTGTTTTAAAGGCCACGTGTCAAACACGATCCTCAACCAAAACCGTCAACGACAATTTGTTCATTCTTGCAGTGGAGGTCATACAAGATGGTGCGGTTGAAGTTCTTCCAAAGACTCTGGTTTGAATCAAGATTGGTACGATTATATTGTATTTTTATATTCGTTCATTTGGTTTATGTAACCGGTATTGTACTAGTTAAATTTCCCACAAATAACGAGAGTGTCGTTATTATATATTTTAATAAAAAATGAACTTACTTCCTACATATTACACCAACAATGGGTGGGTAATGGGTGCACTTTCCCTAATAGGTTGTTTTTAATAATACTATGGTATCATATTTGTAAATTTTAGACTTGAAACTAGGGCTGGCAATTCTGACATGAACACGATAACACGACACGAACCTACATGAAGTTATCATGTTTCGTGTTTAACCTTAGAGGTTTCGTGTCTAAACTGGTCGACACGATAAGACCTTAACAGGTTTCGTGTCTAAACAGGTTAAAACCCGTTAACCTATTAAGATCCCTTAAGTACATGTTAATAATTAAAAATTAAAAAAAATGTATTATATGTGGGCGTGGACATGGAGTCATCAATCGTGGTACCCGAGATGAATTATATGCAAACACACGCAGTTCTTTTTTCACAATCCAATCCTTAATGTTTAAATCTCTCTCACAAACATCACCATTCCCTATCTGGTTCACAGCGTCCCCAATTCGGTCGTGTTTGTGTCTTAAACAAGTTGTGTTCGTGTCTTAACAGGTCATGTTCGTGTCTTAAACAGGTCGTATAATACGTTGGTAATTTTTTCGTGTCTTGACAGGTCGTTTCGTATAACCTGTTTATTAACAGGTTGGTGTTCGTGTTTCCAAAATCTGACACGATAAGATTTCGTGTCATGTTCGTGTTTATGTGTTTCGTGTTCGTGTCTTAACAGATCGGGTTAACCCATTATGCCAGCCCTACTTGAAACCGTGTATACTTGATATTATAGTTAAATATTTATATACACTCACTACCATATCAAGTTTTTGGCGTTGTCATACAAAAAATTTAGGAAAGTTTGGAATTAAGGGCTTAGTCTTTTATCTTTTTAGCTTTCCTCTTATTTTCAAAAAATAATAATAAAAAGAAAGATAAAAATAAAAATTATGTGTTGATTCGCTTAGCACGCTCCGTGCCAACAAAACACGGGTTGTGCCTAGACCCAGAACAATTTCTTTTTACATTTTTTATATCTTCTTATATAACATTCTTGTGGTGGATTATATATATGAGTTCGCAAAGATTCAAAACATTCCCTGAAATTGGATGCGGATTCTCTGAGAACCACCATTAGTTCAAACGAGTTCAATCCGACATGATATGGAGCAACGGTAGAACTTTAATACCTGCTCCTCGTTTGATCAATTTTATGAAAATTTATTTTCAAAATCTCTAGATAATTCGAGGTTTCAACGGATACATTATTAACTTAAGTTCTAGTGTTTATATTATTTCCTAATTCTTAATTACACTTAAAGTGCAAACAAGCTGGTACCTCCACTAGCAGGTTTCACCTCAACTATGAACATCTGATAACACAATACCACTGAAAATGTGTACAATCAACTATGATACCGGAGTTTAACCTAATACTTAGATGCTCAAGAAGAAGTTTAACAAGAACCCAAGATGGATTGTAGCGGTGATGAACAAGAGAGTAAAACAAGCGAAAACTATCTAAAATATTCTGACCGCCCAGAGGGTTATTCAAGATTTTCAACTTGACAATGCTTACCTTTTATCTTTACTTATGTTAAAGAATCTCTTTGTGGAAGTGGAGGGTTTGATGCGGTAAATATACGATGAAGAAAACTGATATGCACTTCTTATTTTAGTGATAATGTTAAAACTATTGCATAAACGTGCTACTAAAACCTATGTGAACATACAACCGTATCATAACATCTTCGGACATACCAAATTACACGCATATTCGAATCTGCTAAGCAAGCCATCTATGTACCCATCTATGTACCCATTATTGTCAATTGGCAATCCAAGAACAGGGATTCATTAAACCAACCCAATATGGCTATATCCCAAGCATGTTTACACATTATAGTGACCCACGTACTTTATATGCTTATATATAAGAGCATTAGCTATGCAAGATTTACCATTTTGTCCAGACTAAGAAACAAAGTTGGAACAAAAACACTCTAGAGTTCGCAAAGACAACGTTCCCTGAAATTGGTTCCAGATGCGGATTCTCTTAGAATTACCATCAGTTCAAACGAATCCAATCTAACATCATTTGGAGCCACGATAGAACTTCAATACCTGCTCACGCCTCTTTGGATCGATTTTATGAGCATTTATTTTCTAAATCTCTAGAATATTCGCATGTTTCAACAGATACCTTATTAAGTTTAACTCTACTGGTGATATGATTTCCTGAGAATTTATAATTTCCTTCGTCTTAAAGTTCAAACAAGCAGGTACCTCCACTTGCGGGTTTGGCCTAATGGTAAAGGTATGTTGTGCATGAAAGAAAGGTAGAAAACCCTAAACACGAACACACAAATTCGAAGTCAACAAAAACAAACAATAATCCCAGGGAATTCGAACCAAAACAGACCCGTCAACCAAATCTCGAACACAATCGTGATACACTATCAGATCAAACTATATGTTGGTACTAACAATTGTTCAATCAGATTAACTTGCTCGACAACTTAATCCAATACCACTAAAATCTGTTGATAACACTAAGATTACCAACAGATCTCTATGCGGAACAGGTTGCAGAGGGCTTGAGGCGGAGCGATATGCAGATACGACTAAGGAAACGGTTATGCACTTCTTTTGGTGATAATGTTAAAACTATCACAGAAACATGCCACTAAAACCTATGTAGTCACATAACCATATCATAAGATCTTAGGACATACCGAATTTACATGTACATGCGGTGATGCGGATGTGTTAAGCAAGCCATCAATGTACCCGTTATTGTCAAATGCATTAAACCAACCCAACATGGGCTTTTTTTTTTTTTTTCAACAGCAAATTTGGATCACTGACGGACCACTGGAGTATCATCGTGCCACCAGCGGAACCACCCGATCATATCCATCTCCACTAGGCATAATGCCTATACACCAATTCAGGAGGAAACCCGATCATATCCATCTCCACTAGGCATAATGCCTATACACCAACATGGGCATATTACAAGTTTGTTTACACATTACTGACCCACCTACTTTATATGCTATATATAAGAGCATCAGCTATGCAACATTTACCAATTTTTTTTAGCATTACCATCAGTTCAGACGAATTCAATCCGACATGATTTGGAGCCACGATAGAACTTCAATACTTGACCACGCGTCTTTGGATCGATTTTATGAGCATTTAGTGTTAAAATCTCCAAATGATTTGCGTGTTTCAACATATACCTTATTAACTTAAGCTCTTCTGGTGTTATAGTTTCCCGATTCTTAATGGTAATTTTCTTCATCTTGAAGCGCAAACAAGTCGGTACCTCCACTGGCGGGTTCCACCTCATGGTATAGATATGTTGTGCATGCAGGGAAGGTAGAAACCCCTAAACATGAACACAAAAAGAAAGAAAAAACATTACATAATTACATTCAGCCTCAAAATTGGCAGCAATTGAGATAACTACATTAAAGATCATAGTAAACAGTAGTACAGATTACGCATTTTGTTAAACTTACCATCAAAAATGTAATATGCTCAACATTAGGCATTTTGTTAAAAAAGGTGCCCGGCAACATACTCCAGCTGCTAAAAACATCGAGCCCAATCGCAAATTCAACCAGGTTAGGGAACACTGGCATGTCTAAATTATGGACATTGATGAAAGCCTGCATAAACCAAACAATAAGCATCATCATCTGAATCCAAAGTTTATATATTTTTTTTCCGTCCAACACCCTGTTAACCAATGGGACCAGTTAAAAAGCAACGTGCGTTGGACAGGCGGCTTTCAAGGAGGTTGAAGGCAGAAAACAAGTGGAAGCTAGATTCGAATCTGCGACCTTTGCAAGAGGGACTCAAGCGCTTACCATTGTGTCACCCTAGGGGCGGCAATTATTGAGATGACCCGAAACCCGACCCGAGCTTGACACGAAAAAAACAGGTTTGGTTCGACTAACACGACCCATGAAAAAACGGGTCGGGTTCGGGTTGACCCGTTAACCTGTTTACCTATTTAGAAAAAAGAAAAAAAAAAACTTCAATATTTTTTGTCAATTTTCTGTTTCCATTTACATGGTTGATAATAATAATGTTAGTTTTGGCACACTGACTATATTATATACTTGTCACATTCATACTCACCATTAAACATGTTATTGATACCTGCCTGAAACCTAACAACTCGCTTCTAAATTGGCAACATGTAGGACTTGGGTTAAACGGGTCGTGTTCGGGTTTACCCGAATTTATGTGTGTGCAGGTTAGGATTGAAATATTTGACACGAATAATAATATGGGTTGGGTTCACGTTGCACATTTCAACTCACCAACCCGCAACCCGTCAACCCGACAACCCAATACAATTGACAACCCTTCGTCACCCCCTTAAACGTTTTCTTTAAGTGTTTCATGTATTGTTGAAACTTAACAATAGCATGTTACGACATAACTTAAATGCGCGATCTAAGTTGATGTATTTTTGAATGCATTTAGCCGTTACATTTTAAAATCTTAAACTGATCAAACTTTCAAAATAAATGCATAAGCATACCCTCAAAGTCGGAACATTTAACGTCAATACTTTGACATTCGAGAGGCACCTCACGAGCTGAGCAACATGTTCATCTCCACCATAGGTTGATACCTTCAAGTGAGCCTCAGTAAGCGACAAAGGTTCTGTCAACAACGAGTATCTTGTCGACATTACATCCATAACACTAAGGTATTCAAGTCTAGGCGCATCGATAACAACCCTAAAATGCCCTCTACCACTAAGCGCAAACGACAACCTTAACTTCTTCAAAGACGGTGAAATAACCTTACAACTCTGCATGTCATCTAACTCACCTATAAGTTGTCTCTCCACATACAATTCTTCCAAAACCGGACACCTGGAAACCAGATTCTTAAAACACACATCACCCAGATAAACAATCGACACAAGACTAATCGATTTCAAACACGGAAACAAAACATCAACATCAGGCACATTTAACACGAACCCGCCTCGCAAAGTTAACCGAACTAGAGACCCACAAGTCCTAAACAAATCCCAGCAAAACCTAAACCTAAATCTATCATTAGGAAACCTAATATCAAGCTCTTGAACTTTACAATTAACAACATTACAAAGGCAATCATGAACACGATTATAATTACAGTTCTTGGAACAGTAAAGATGAAACATACGGATCGGAATCCCGCCCCGAAGAGCTAGGGTTTGATCGACGGAGTCGTGAAACTTGTTGACTTGTTCGATGTTTGAACAAAAGGGCATGACAAAATGAAGGTTGGGGAGGAAGGAGCAGAGGTTCTTCCACCTGTTTGATAAAATGCGTGTGCGAGCTGCGTCGGATTCTGGGAGGAGAGAGAGGATTTGAAGCAGCAGTGAGTCATGTAATTTGCTTATGAGATCGGTTTCATCGAGGTTAGGAGGTTTAGGCCTCTTGATCGCAACTTCTTTTGAGTGTAGATTCATGATTTTTGGTGTAGATTCACGATTGGAGGTTTTTGGTGCAGATTATTTGCAGAATTGGGGGTTTTTGGTTGCAGATGATTGATTGGAGCCTCCGATAAAGTTTTTGTGATGTTTTGAACTGGGACGAGCAAATCGTTTCCGGTATCGGTATCGACTAGTATCGAATTTACAGAACCGGGTGTTTTTTCGGTACCGATTTGGTACCGGCATTTAGCATTTTCGGTATCAGTTCGGTACCGGTATTTACCGGTTTTAACCCTCAAATACTGGTACCGTACTGGTACCGAACCGGGTATATTCTGTACCGGTATCCACTTTTAGGGATTTTCGATACCGGTTCTTGTGGTACCGGTACCGAGCTCATCCCTAGTTTTGAAAACTTGAAGAATTGTGTAACCGTTTTCAACAGTAGCCCAACCCGATGGGTAGGCTACTAGTGAAATTCTATTAAGCTAGACAAAATGTTATGAAATTCTATTAAACTTTCTTTTTGCATTTTCAAACATGGTGCAAGTCGAGTTCCACCTATGAGCAACGTCCCAATTGGGTCCTAAGCATATTCGACCCGCTTACTTACAAGTTTTAATATATTTTGCATGTCTTTGCGTGTTACTATATATATTTCGTAACATTCTTTTGAAAGCTTCTTTTTGTGGTTCAATAACCTTTAAACCGTCTTGAACGGCCAAATTTATGATGTGTGCAACACATCAACTATGGAAAAAATACCCTCACAAATCGGATTGTATTTTAATTTTAAATGCATTACCGAAGTCTTATTGTTTATTGTTTGAGGCGTTATCAAAAGATATTGAAAAAACCTTTTTTTCAAATTTGTATGTTGTCGTACATTTGTCGATTACTTTATATATAGCTTCACCGGTGTGAGGGTAATCGAATAATTTAAACAAAATCGTGCGTTTCATCATTTGCCACGTCGCCGGTTCAATCCAATGGGTGTATCGTGGTTGGAGAGTTCGTTGAACCATCTTTGTATAGCGTTGGTTGTCGAAATGGTTGAACGGAAAACTTTCTTGGATTACAAACTTCGCCATTTCCTCCCTAGCGATATCGAAATTGTAGTTGAACAAAGTAGCGCCATCACTTGCCATGGAAGCTTGACCACTAGCTGGTTGTTGTTTCAATGCCTTGCAAAACGGTTTTTCGATGTGTTGTTTCAAGGTGGAGGTTGCGGTTTTGGCGTAAAAGTTTTGATAATGCTGACAACGCGCTTTTTTTTTACCCTTGGCCATTTCGCACAAATCGAAATGTTGCCAAACATCGGGGTTGCGCTTCGTTGGAACAACACGAAGCACCGTGTCGGTTGTAGACTCGCCAACATTGACCGAATCATGGGCACTAAAGGTTGCCATAGTTTTTTGAGAGTTATCGAACAAGAATGTGAGCGTTTTTTAGAGTTTTTGGAGATTAGAAAGTGGTGCAGGGGCGGACCTAGCATATAAGAAGGGGCAACCTCCGCTACGGCTTGGCGTTCCGACGGTAGTGTAAAATTAGTGTAAATTTTGGAAAAATTTGACGTTTTTACGATTTCGTTACGGCTTTTTTATAAAACGTTACGGCTTGGCGGATTTTCTAGATCCGCCACTGAAGTGGTGTGATTGAACCTAAACACCCACCACTCTTTTATATTAGTTGGAGATGGATTTTAGGCAAAAAAAAAAAAAAAAAAAAAAAAAAACGGCTAGATTTTGGCCCAAACAGTCATATGAGCGTTGCTTCTTGCTGCCACTTTTTAACCAGTTATAACCGGTTTTTTTAAGACGTTACTGGTTTTTAAACCGGTTTTTTATGTATTTCGGTTAATAACCGGTTTTATAACCGGGCTGTTCAACGAAATGTAGAACCGGGTCGTAACCGGTCAAACAGGTTAGTAACTGAACCGGTTACAAAAAACCGGTTTCTAAAAAAATTGGTTTCGGTTTTTTTACTGAACTTTTTTTTTATTGAAATTCATTAATGGTGTATTAATATCAAATTAAATATAAAAAACAGTTAAAAAAATCACTTTTTTTTGAGAAAATTGCTAAATTCGTCCCTCCCTGAGGTTTTACACAAATTGCTAGATCAGTCCAAAATCAAGATTTGCTGCTAAAACAGTCCAAATCAAGATTTGTTGCTAAAACAGTCCAACTGCTATATTTAACGGCGTCTGTTTTTGGACTGTATTAGCAAAACAAATCTTGATTTTGAACTGTTTTAGCAGCAAATCTTGATTTTGGACTGATCTAGCAATTTGTGTAAAACCTCATGGACGAATTTAGCAATTAACTCTTTTTTATAATTAACACAAACAATATTAATATTTGTAAAAGTAATGTTCTACTATAAAAGTAGCAATATGCAGCTAAAATATTCATGAATTTGTTATTGAAACTTGAAGAAAAACCAATGTTTTAAACTAAAATAAAATGAATTTATTATTGAAATTTGGATAGATAACAAAAAAAAAAGAATAAAATTTATTCCAAATTCCAGTGGCTATTGGAATTTACATAAATTTCAAAATTTAAGGACTTTAATGCATAAATAGGAAAATAAAAAAAAAATTGTAGCCATAGTAGTCAAACCTGGGATTCGAACCCAGGCCTATGTGGGAAAAGAAAGCAACTTTTCCACTAGAGTGCATTCAAATTAATTGTTATTATTGTCAAAACAAGATTAATATTCACATTATACACTTTGATTGTTTTTAGAACGAGGCCCTAAAAGTTTGGTGGCCCAAAGCCCTAGCTTATTTTCCCTTATGCTTGGGCCGACCCTAGCCCCGACACACACCTTACCAATCATCAATGCGTAATCGGCGCTCGTTACACGCATTAACGTGTAGTCGGTTACGCATTTTTAATCCCAATTATCTTATTACTTAGGTGTTTGAACGGAAAATGCTCGCTCGATTGTAAACGAGCCGATTGGCTCCGTTCGGTTTGTAGACGAGCCAAACACGAGCAAAGGTCTACTCGACTCAGTTCGACTCGAATATTTTTAATTTATTTTATATATATATATATATAATTATCACACCCCATTGAACATTAGAATTGTAAGTGAATTTTGCCCGAATTATCAATAACGCAACACCAAATCTAAGTCACAAAACCTAATTTCTTTTGTTTTGACTTCAGACGTTCACTGACAAATATGAAATTGAGCAACCCCGCTCAAATTACATCCAGATGTAGATGATTTTCATGCTTTCCTCAAATGTAGAATCGTTAAAACCGGATAAAAACTGAACTTGAGCTTGAGGTGTATACGGAGAAGCCAAACGTCGAATGTGTGGGGTCACAATATGATGTGTTGAAGTGGTGGAGTCAACAGTGTTGTAAGTTTCACGTATTAAACTAGATGGCCAAAAATGTTTTTCGCATTTTGATCACAACGGTTGCTTCCAGATTAGCCTTTGGTACTGTGGGACACATATTGGATGACTATCGGAGCTTGCTTTCGAAGGATATGGTGGAACTTCTTATTCGTGGAAGTGACTGGTTAAAGGCGACTCAAAATCAATCATAAACAATATTAGAGGTAAGCTTTTATAACATTATTTGTCTACTTATATTCTTATACATTGTGCACTAACATTTTTAATTACTTTCAATGCGTAGCAATCTGTAAAAGACGTAAAATAATTAGATATAGATTCCAGAGGAGTGTCGTATAAACAATTGAAAAGGAAGGTACTTTTTGCCATATTTTTTCTATGTATTATATATATCTATACTGAAAAGCCTTGAACACCATTAATTATGACATACTTTTGTCCACTTTTCATTATCTGATCCGTTTAACATATTGTAATTAGTTGTGTTTAAATGGTTGGGTTAACAGGTTGTATATGTCGATCTAAAGAGGAGATTTTGTGCTTGATTTTGTTGTTGAACTAGGTTTATGCCGCGCTCCGCGGCGGGTATGCCCGACGGGAATTTTGTCGGTGTCGTTCGGTTCGTACAAAGTCAAAACTCGTTATAGCAACCGGAAGAATAAAAGAAAATATGGTAGCATTAGCATTGAAAGAAAACATATAAAAATTAAAGTGGTAGTGTAACAAAAATGCTATGAACAGGTGTTCGGTTGTAGTTGATCAAGATAATACAAACTATTGTTTAGGGTTGGTTAAAACTGAACCATTTCAACGCACAAGCATAACCCACTCGTTTAAAGAAAACTTCAATATTATATACTTATAATCTTTAATATATTAATTATATAAAATCTAAACTAATATATTAATTATATAAAATCTTTGTGAAGCTGGTTTGTAGAGTATATCAGATTGTTTGGTTTTCACTGAACTTCTAGTTTTCAGAGGAGCTTTCAATCTTAGAAAATTATTGGTAAAGCAGTTAGAGGGGATCGATTGTGGTAGCTCTAACTGGAAAGGACTACATATTCGATTACCATCAGAGGGGGTTATTACGTTGCTTAAAAAATGTTGTTCATGGAGAGGACTACAAAATTGATCTTGGAAGAATGCCTATCTGTATACTTTGAAGATCACAGTGTGTTACCAAATGATTTTTGATCCGATGAAGGTTTGCTGATTGTGCTGATTACCGTTTACATTGATCAGTAATTGATGTTGGTGGAGCAAAATGTTGGTTTAAAAAACGGGATTTAAGAGATTTTTATGAGTATTTGCTTATTTGAAACTAACTAGTGTGGTATTCAAAGTTTCTATCGAATGCCGGTTAGGTTTTTGAAGATTAGTGGATCGAGCAAGGAGTGTGTTGAAACCGAACTCGGACATGGTTAATGTTGAAATGAAGAAGCTGCATTGTTTTATTTCAAGTTTGTTAATATTCATGAAGATTGCGGTTTAGTGGATCAGAGGATTGTGTTAGAAACTATGCAGATGTAAGCCCGAAGCATCAATCGAGGGGAATTTATTGACGCGTAATCTACGACATCAACAAATGCTTGATTGAAGTTGCAACATATTCAACACGACTTTCACAGTTTCAAGTTCAAGATTTGACAGCAACAGGCAAGAGGGAATATGTTGGTGCATTTTGTGTGTCCGTTACTGTACGAATAGGCTAGTTAGAACGTGTGTTGAATATTGTATAGTTTTGAGTGTGAATAGGAGCGCATGAGTCATACGCAACGCAGTACTCATTAGTGGCGAACTCAGAAATTATTTACCGGGGGTGCGGATGAGGTGTTCAATCATATTTTCAAGGGGTGCGGTCGGATTTTTTGCCTAAAATATACACTAATTTTTTTTAAGGGGTGCCGCCCACCCTGGCCGAAGGGTAGGTCCGCCCTTGGTACTCATGCGTAGCGCATGAGCCCTGCGTATCAGTGGTACGTGAGTAGGAGTGGTACGTTAGGCGTGGTGCATTGGTGTGTGTCTATATATAGTGGAATGATGCGCTAGAGTCATAAGTTTTGGATAAGTCTTGGACAATTTGGGATTGGAGCTTAACTGATGTAAACTCTTTTGGTATAAATGGAATTGGGAGGAAGCCGTCAGGCTGCCCAAATTTATGCTAAATTTGTTTAGTTATCTTTATCTAAACTGCCGTTTAAACACCGATCGTAACGTTTAAAGATCCTAGAACTGAGATTCAACACTTCTACTAGATGTGCCAAATTTAATCATTAATATAGTTGTGGTGGTGGGGGTGGGTGATTAATGTGCACATAATCACATATTTTTTCACATCATTTAAAACCTAAATTTCGATTGTTTTCTTAGAAATATTGGTACATTAGCTTAATTTGTTTACTATGAGTTTTCAGGACAATTAAGGCCGGACCAGGACATGAGAAACAAAATCACCACCACCACCACGAAAAGTCTGTTAGATTTGGAGTTGGGCACGGGCTATGCCAGGTCTCGAGCTGCAGCCTATAAATTCAACTCTCCTCCTTCCATTTTGCATGCTCAATTCTTCTCTCTCTCTAATCACACTCTAATTCTATCATGTTCTACTTTGGTAACCTTAAGGTGTGTATAAATGACTTTAAGTAATTAATCACCAAGTTGAAAGTGAGTTTTCTAAACTTATAAAAACATTTGTTAACTCAAATATTCATGTTTTTTTATGTCTATGTAGTAACTAAACATGCTAGTTGCTTAAAAGAGGGTTAGAGGTTATGGTTCGGAATTTCGGGTTTGGCAATTCTTGCCTCGTGGAGGAAGATAGTATGTTTGAAGTACGAGGACTTGATCTAATTCATCCCATTACTCTTAGGGAGATAACACCTAATTAAGAGGTTGATAATGGTATGGTTGGTGGGTTAGATCTCTCAAGAAAGATTTTACTTGATAAATTAACAAGACAGTTGCAGATGGTCGTCCTACGGCTTCTTTCCAATATTGTTGAGGGTATTGATGCCCACAAAACGTTCCCTGAAATTGGTTTCAGATGCGAATTCTCTGAGAACTACCATCAGTTCAAACGAATTCAATCCGACATGATTTGGAGGCACGGTAGAACTTCAATACCTGTTCACGTCTCTTTGGATCGATTTTATGAGCATTTATTGTCAAAATCTCCAAATGATTCGCACGTTTCAGCAGATACCTTATTAACTTAAGCTCTTCTGGTGTTATAGTTTCCCGATTCATAATTATAATTTTCTTCGTCTTAAAGCGCAAACAAGGAGGTACCTCCACTGGCGGGTTCCACCTCATGGTAAAGGTATGTTGTGCATGAGGGAAAGGTAGAAACCCCTAAAGATGAACACAAAAAAAACATTACATATTTACATTTAACCTCAAAATTGACAACAATTGAGATGACTACATTAAAGATCATAGTAAATAGTAGTACAAAAACTTACATCCAAAAAGGTAATATGCTCAAGATTAGGCATTTTGTCAAAGAAGGTTGGTAGCATACTCCAGCCCCGAAAAACATCGAGCCCAATAAAAATATCAGTCAGGTTAGGGAACACAGGCATGTCAAAATCATGGATATGGCTGAAAGCCTGCATAAACCAAACAATAGCAATCATCATCTGAATCCAAAGTTCACACTTTTTTTCCAAACTTTATTTCACTATTCGTGATTGCTTACAACGAAAGTTTCGTTTGACTATTTTTTTGGTACTGTGAGACCCCGGTACATAAAAAACTCATGGTACCCCACTAATAACCGGTTAACCACCCAATGGGACCAAGTAAAATGCAACTTGAGTCGGAAAAGCCGCCTTCAAGGGGTTGAAGGCAGAAAACCAGTGGAAGCTAGATCTAAACCTGAGACCTCTACTAGAGGGAATCAAGCACTTACCACTGCGCCACCCCCTTGAAGGTTTTCTCTGACCGTTTCATGTATCGTTGAAACTAACTTAAATGCGCGGTGTAAGTCAATTTATTTTTTAATGCAATTAGCTGTTACAATTTAAAACCTTAAAAGGATCAAACTTTGAAGATTAATGAATAGGCATACCACCAAAGACAAATCAGTTAACATCAATACTTTGACATTCGAGATGCATGTCACGAGCGGAGCAACAGATTCAACTGCACCATTCCGTACCTTCAAGTGAGCCTCAGTAAGCGACGAAGGTTCTGTCAACAACGAGTATCTTGTCGACATTACATCCACAACACTAAGGTGTTCCAGTCTAGGCGCATTGATCACAACCCTAAAATCCCCTTTACCACTCAGTGCAAATGACAACCTTAGCTTCTTCAAAGACGGTGAAATAACCATACAACTCTCCATGTTATCAACCTCACCTATGATCTGTCTCTCCACATACAATTCTTCCAAAACCGGACACCCAGAAATCAGATTCTTAAAACACTCATCGCAAGAATACTTAATAGATACAAGATTAACCGTCTTCAAACACGGAAACAGCACATCAACATCATCAGGCACGCTTAACACAAACTCGCCTCGCAAAGTTAATCGAACTAGAGACCCACAAGTCTTAAACAAATCCCAGCAAAACTTAAACCTAAAGTTATCATCAGGAAACCTAATCTCGAGGTCTTGAACTTTACACTTCACAACATTACGAATGCAATCACGAACACGATCATAATCACAGTACTTAGAACAGTAAAGATAAAACCTTTTTATCGGCATACAACCACGAAGAGCTAGGGTTTGATCAACGCAGTCATGAAACCTGTTGGCTTCTTCGAACGTCCAACAGAACGGCATGACGAAATGAAGAATCGGAAGCAACGACCAGAGGTTGTTCCATCTGTTGGACAAAATGCGCGTTCGAGTTGCGTCAGATTCAGGGAGAAGTGAGAGGATTTGAAGCAGCAGTGAGTCATGCAGCCTGCTTATGAAATCCATTTTATCAAGGTTAGGTGATTCAGGTCTCTTGATTACAACTTTTTTCGAACGTAAACTCATAGTTTGATGAAGAAATGATTAACAAGTAAGGTTCTGATTGAATTGATATTGAAATGCTGTGCAGAATTGGGGGTCTTTGATAACTGGAGGTTTTATGATTATTGTAATATGATGTAATGTGATTGTAATATGATTTGATACATGAATCATGTTTTCTTTAGATATTAATGAAAATATCACCAGCTAAGAGACAGCTGAATCTTAACTGTTAAAGACTACATGTGTAAATAATATGATTTGATACATGAATCATGTTTTCTTTTGACATTCATGAAAATATTACCAGCTAAGAGACAGCCAGAGACCTGAGTCTAAATTGTTAAAGACTACATGTGCGAAAAAAACTGGGTGGTTTTGGGCCCGACCCAACATATAGGTTTTGCACGAGTTAGTAGTCTTGTTATTTGAAACTGCTTTAGAACTTGAAGCAGTTTGAAAAACCAATTAAAAAACTGGTTAAAACTTATAAGAATTGGGCAGTTGATTACAAAGTTGGCTAAATGGGTGGATTGGATAGTGGGTCAAAACGGATTATCTTGTGTTTTTTGTTACAATAGATTTGGAGGTTTTATTTTATGTATGTTTTAATCCATAATTATATATATTCACTTTGGGTGACTTTCTAGTTTCTTCTAGTACCCTTATAAAGTCAATGTTTTAATCCATGATTGTTTTTCAAGTACCCTTAAAAAGTACAACAACCATATATTCAGTAAATCCCACAAATAGCAAAGCTATTTGTATGGTTTGGGGAGGGTGTGATGTAGACAGACCTTGTCTCTATCCATAGGGATAGAGAGGCTGCTTCCAGAGAGACCCTCGGCTCCAAAACGTACCCCTTAAAAAGTCAAATCTTTTAATTCATTCAGCATATGTGCCACCACTTTTGCTCATCCATTGATATTAATGTCATTCACCCTTGTTTTTAACGTACAACACATCCATAGTGAATGTCATGACCATTGATTCTTAAGTTGATTGGTACATACTAAACTTTACATATGTATGATTAAAATTATATTGTTGTTCTTGATTCTCCTTCTCGCTTTTATTTTCTGGCCCCAAACCTTTTCACTTTGTTCATTTGTGATCTATCTTCTTTTGATGCTTAACAGAACTTCCACGTTGCTGAAAAATCTGATGAATGGCCCATCTGTGATAGTTTTCTCATCAGCTTGTTACATCTATGCTGCCACCACCGTCACCCCCAACGAGCAGTGGTGGTCGGTGGCCAGTGACAACGGTGGCGGTTGTGGTTGGCTAGTGCGGCAGTGAGAGCATCTGTTGTCGGGTGGGGGTGGTGGCAGCAGTGGTGGTTGGGGTGGGGTTGACGTTGCCACGTCGGCGGAGTGGCGGTAGCAGCTGGAGTATAGATGACATGTTTTTTTTAATTATGATCATGTCATTAACTTGTCAACCCATTTGTGTCCTGAACCTGTTTATCCAAAACACTAACCAAGCCAACACTTCTTTCTGAATTTTGTAAGCCATTCATGTATTTGCAAAAATAACAATAATATATGATCTATATACAACAATACATGGATCGCTGAACACTGTAAGAGATGATCATATACAACAATATATGGATGTAGTGGCGGACCTAGAAAGTTTCTTAACCCGGGTAAAAGAATTTTAAGGGTTGGTGCTCTCGCTAAATATTATTTTTTTCCGGTCCAGTTCAGATTGGATGGTAATAAAAAGATAAAACAATAACCATACCCAGTAAATCCTGCAATTAGCAAAGCTAATGGTAGGGTCTGGGGAGGATGAGATGTATGCAAAACCTTACCCCTATCCTTGGGGATAGAGAGGCTGTTTCCAGAGAGACCCCCAGCTCTATAACAGCTCTATAACAACGAGCACTAAAAGAGTACCAGAAAACTACCCGAGATAAAAGAAGTGGTGAAAGCAAACAACAGTAGAGTGAAGGTAAATATAGCATCATAGAGAAACATACTCATATCCATATACATACACATATCGTAAGACAATCACCCTCCAAGACCACCTAAAGTGTAGGTAAATCTATATCCCCTTTGACAACACCCAACAACATCTTACCTAACCCCTAAAATTCCGTAACTTTAATCCTTCGTCTCCACGAACTCCTATCTTGGACCATGTCCTCCGATAGGTGCATTTTCTATCAAATCCTGCCTAATCCGTTCGTCCTACGTCAATTTGGGTCTACCTCTACCCCTCCTACCATCTACAGTGAGGGTTTCCAGGGGCCGTTGCTTGCCTCCTCTTCAAATGTCCAAACCATCTCAATCTCCCCTCCTTAATCTTATCTGATATTCTAGACACCCCTAACCTTTCTCTAAAAACCTCATTTCTTATTCGGTCTAACATTGTGTGACCACACATCCACCTCAACATCCTCATCTCTGCTACCATCTTGTGTGCTTGTGATTTCTTAATGGCCCAACAATCTGTCTCATATAGCATTGCAGGTCGCTGCAACCCGATAGAATTTCCCCTTTAATTTAGTTGGGAACCTCGTCGCACAATATCCCAATGACTGCTCTCCACCTACACCAGCCAGCCTGAATGTAGTGAGCTACATCACTATTGAAGAAACACGGAACTAATTAAGGGACTAATCAGTTTGGTTTATGTTCCTACCATAATGGTTAATCTTCTAATGGCTTTCTGAGCTTCGTAGTGATCGTCTTAAGTCCTGCAAAACAGAACATCGTTACTCGTTAAGAGGGGAATGTGGGGGTTTCCCTCTTAACCAGGCTCCGGTGTGAGAATAAGCGACTGCTTTGGGGAGATAATTGAGTATTAAGAGAGAGTAGAGGGAATGGAATGTTTAACCTGTGAAGTGAGGTCTCTATTTATAGCCGGAGAGGTGTAAGAGGATGTGGGCTGATGGGCCTTGGGCCGGAAGGCGACAACATGGAGGATATGCTCCTTGTCTCACTGGTGTCGACCGTTAGTGGCTTCTAGGAGCTTTCTGGAGCTGGCGCAACGTGATTGGAGCCACGTGTCACTGTTGTCGGCCTGGCTGCCCTTTTGCCATCAGCAGGTAAGTGGAGATCGTGGGGCAGTTGTCTCTGCCTTATGATTGGTGCCATGTAGGCGTCCTTAAGTACTTCTTGTCTCCTGCATATCAGATGATCGTGGAGCACGATTGAGCAGGGCCAGAAGGACGTTGATTGGCTCTTTTCTTCTGCCACTTGTACCTTGTGTACTATCTGGACAGCCTTGCGTTACTTCCCTGCGCGATTCCTGCTGGGTATGTAATTACCTCGCGCGAGGTTTGGATGACTGAGTGCTCTTTTAGTGTGCTAAGTGTTGTTATTGGAGCTTCTTATTGTCTAGGCCTCGCGCGACGTAAAATAGAATATGGTGTAACTCGCGCAAGGCTCATGGTAGGAAGTTTGTTGAATAAGGAGTATGGTCCCGCGCGCAACCTAGACGGAGGTTTGCGCGGCTTTTTTGGGACCATACCCCTTCAACTATTTAACTCCTCGTCTCTTTGTACAAACGATCCTAAATACTTTCAAGCTAAGTTTTGATCGTGGTAGACCTTATACTCAAGCTTCTAGATTTAAAATTCGTCTCGTGATAACAAGCTCATCGATAAATATGGGTGGTAGTACTCAAACCTTCGCTACTTGCTTAAATATGAGCCCCTTGTACCATTCCGACCATTCATCTTTTTGTTAATTTTGTCGCAAAAATTATTTTATCGGGTTGGTCTCAAAATTCACTGGGGTCGCTCGAAACTAAATCAAATATATACTTAAAAATATTTCATGGGGTGCTGGTGAATCATGAATGTCTGGACGCTATAAAATTGAGAATACACATGAGGTGACTTTTGACCCTAAACCCCAAAAAGGAACAAGTATCAACTAACTACTAGTTACAAAGACAAGACCAACCGTGCATTCTCTACCTCTAACCATCTAGACCATTATTAGGAGAAAATTTGATTCGATGAGTATTCTTGATCGCCCAGTCCTCAAATTCAGGGGAAGATGCCAACTCCATAATTGATTGTTGGGTCAATTCATCACATTGTTTCTTTGAGAACTTCTTTCTATTTCGTATTTTATGAAAAGTCGAGTAACATAGTAACTTCCTTCACCTCCAAATGTGTCCACCATTCCTTTATCAATCAAACCAGATATAAAGATTAGGTGAACAATGTATTGATGACTTAGCCAGATTGAAAGATTGTTTCAATTTTGTTGCCAAGAAAAAGATTAGTTGCAACTTTCCTGGGACAAATTAAGTACAATGTTCCATCTCACTCAAATTAAGATAGTTACAACTTTCATAGATCCATAGGACCTAAATCTTTATTACATAACAATGGGGTAATAGATAAATATAGTGCAACAGGTTGCCAGGAAAGTATAGGTTCACAATTTTCATTTGCTCTTAGATAATAGCAGCATATTGGTGATGGCCCTAACTATCTGCACACCCAGTTTGCCTATCTGCACACTTAGGGTTTACCTACGCAGCGTATTGGTCAATACGCAGCGTATAGGGTTAACCCTATACGCTGCATATTGACCTATACTCAGCGTATATAAACCATGGATCTCAGTGCCTAATAACCAATCATTGCACAGAAAACAAGGTTTATATACGCTGCGTATAGCTCTCTATGCAGCGTATATAAACCATTAGACTTTTTTAGGTCAGTTTGGTAGGTTTGAGGGATATTTTTTCACAAAGTTTATATACGCTGCGTATTGACCTATACTCAGCGTATATAAAGGTCTGAAAATGTCATTTATACCCTTGTATTGAGGCTATACGAAGCCAAATACAAGGGTAGTAGTGTCATTTTTGTCTTATATGTTGCGTAGTGATCTATAAGGAGCGTATATAAAGGACATTTTCTGACCTTTATATACGCTGCGTATAGGTCTATACTCAGCGTATATAAAGGGTGGTAAAATTATTTTTAACCCCAAACCTGTGGTAAAATTATCTTTTTAACCCTTATAGTGTATATACGCTGCGTATTGACCTATACTCAGCGTATATAAAGGTCTGAAAATGTCATTTATACCCTTGTATTGAGGCTATACGAAGCCAAATACAAGGGTAGGTGTGTCATTTTTGTCTTATATGCTGCGTAGTGATCTATAAGGAGCGTATATAAGGTGTTATTTTCCTTTTTTTTATAAATAAACAAAGGAATACACAATAAAAAAAATACAAAAATGGAGCTTTATATACGCTCCTTAGAGGTCCCTACGCAGCGTATGAGACCAAAATGACACAACTACCCTTGTATTTGGCTTCGTATAGCCTCAACACAAGGGTATAAAAGACATTTTCAGACCTTTATATACGTTGCTTAGAGGTCAATACGCAGCGTATTTAAACTTTGTGAAAAAATATCCCTCAAACCTACCAAAATGACCAAAAAAAATCTAATGGTTTATATACGCTGCGTATAGACCTATACGCAGCGTATATGACCCTTGTTTTCTGTGCAATGATTGGTTATCAGACACTGAGATCCATGGTTTATCTACGCAGCGTATTGGTCAATACGCAGCATAGAGGGTTAACCCTATACGCTGCGTATTGACCAATACGCTGCGTAGATAAACCCTAATTTTGCTTGGGTTTGGTGTGCCAATAGGCACTTTAGTTTGCCAATAGGCACACCCATTGGTGATATAAACATATCAAGATATTGAGATACAGATTACCCAGCTACATCTATCAAACAGTTTATTGAAAGTGACAAATCCGATTGTGTAATAAAGCATTGTGCAGGAAATCCTGATAATCCAGTTGAGTTAAAAGGAACTTACATGATAGAAGTAATCACATCACATAGTGCTAAACAAGAACAGACTGCTACCACAGCCAAAGGAGTGTCCTTAGAGCTCTGAAAAAGAACCAAAAGCCTAAGAATGTAAAACTTTCAACATGAAAAATAGAAATTCTCTAGCTTTTTGACCTATGCATAAAAAAAAGAATCAGAGAAAAGTGATCAAATAACGGACCATAAAAATACATGTGACTGCAAGAACACGCGTGGCCCATTCGACAAATTGTACTATCCTTCCATCATCTTTTTCAAAAATGTCCCTGGTAAACAACTATGAGACCAATAGCTACAACTCCGATAACCATAACGACCAATATAGTAAAAGGGGACCTACTTGCTCACGGTGATGTATAGTAAAGCAATCCCCCCTACAAGCAATCCATAGCGCCAATTCTGTGACGCTACAGGAAACCAAATAACAAAAACCCAAATAAAAAAAATGCAGAAATTAGATTTTTGAACAATCATATTTGGCTATTTTTTATTTCAAACTAATTATCTTTCTTGTAAAACTGACTAATTTTTAGAGACTACCAATTGTGGACATATAAGTAGTAATGGAACAAAAGATATCAACTTGACATTTTTTTTTTGGTCAAAATACGCTCATTTTTGCAAGAATTGTAAAAATGTACCTTCATCAAGAGTAACAGTTACAAAGCCTTCTAGCTGAACAATAAACTTCACATCAACAAACTTTTTCTCATACGGTGACATAACGGAACTCCATGAACCCTTTCGAACAAATCTCCAATCATCTTCTTCACATTGGCATAACCCTTGTGAATGATTTCTGCATACAACTTCCTTTGTGAATAAATATCTTCTTATTTAGTTTTGAAAATCTAGAAAACTCAATTATAGCTTGATATAAGACAAAGACCATATAAGAGACCTACTAGAGGTGGCAATTCTTTTCTTTCACTTATAAACGGTTAGTTTGTGTTATGTTTATAATCTAAAAAACGGGTTAAATAGGTCTAATGAAGTAATTAAGTGACGTGTCTTTATTTACACATATATTTTAAACGATTATGTCCACAATTTAAATAGGTCTAATGAAGTAATTTGGAGTATTCGGTTTGGAGAATCTTCGGATTAAACTTTGTTTTCGGGTTTGATTTCTTGTCTTTTGTTATGATTATGAATACTTATATTATCAGACCTGTTTTTGTGTTCTGTTTGTGATTATGGGCTAATTCCCCATAACCACCTAGGTATAACTGAACTTTGAACATGGTTGTGACTTTCTTGTTTGACTTTGACCGAACTGTATATTTAACATACAACCTCTAAAATCATATTATTCAATAATTTATATTAATAGGGTGATATATTGGTTTTTTGAAATCATAAATTAACACATTAAATATTCATTAAAAAGATGTATATTGATCAACCCTATCTGACCTGGCTCATTTTGAACGGTACTAAAACGACATGTTTCAATGTGAGCCTCTTTTGACTAATTACCCAACCTGCCCGTCATGCTCAATCTAAAAGCGTCATTACTTACTGGTGGAAACAAATTTGAATCATGTTATGCCAGCTATCAAGTATCTGCTTCGGAACCACCATAATTTGATATGCCTTCGCATAACTCCCAAGTTGCCTTCTCGAAACGCCATTTACAATAACACGTCCACAGTATTCAAATGTGCCTCGAACCGGTGCAGGTGTGACATTTACTTTTGGGTTTCCTACATCAATGCCTGTGGATTTGAGTAAAGAAGGCAATTATTATTTCAATTATACACGAATCTAAATGGCAAGTAGTAAATAAAACCCAATATATGATTACTTTATTAACTCGGTAGCCTTGAAACTATAGATTGACTCTACTATTGATAACTAAAAAAAAATCTTATATAACACCTCAAACCCTTTCATATGACACAATGCCTAAAAGAACCCATATAAGATTTGACCAAATTAAATTCTGGTCATCAACATCTCTATACGACAAATCACGTCAAAAGCCTTTGATACGATCCTCCTCATAAGTTAAACATCTCTATATGATAAAGTGATCTTCAAATTAACTTGTATAAAATGAGTATGCAACTCCAGTGATAGTGTGAGTAAACACAACATGAAAACACCTAATGAAATCAAATACTATAACTAGGTTAGGTTGTGCGGTTACCATGTGATTCCTCAATGTCGTGCATGCCACACGCAATGATGATTGCTTCCTTGATTGCTGCCTTCTCAACCATGTAATTGCATATGTTGGCTAAAGATTGCTTCATGTCTTCGTCAGTCAGCACACCACAATGCTTTTCAAATAACTTCAACTATCATTTAGAAAACAATCAGATACCATAAAGATGAATTGAAAAGTACATAATTAAAAGTATGTTTGCTTAAGTTAAACATACCGTAGATTTGAGACATTGTTGGTCATCCACCATAGGCAGTTTTTCATCTCTAACCGCACGGAGGATTGAGCGACGGTTTTTAGGTCCAAAGAGAATTAATCCAAGCATATCAATCCTGCTGTCTAGATATGCCAACTTTGTCACCGCATCACGTATCTCCTTGGCAACTTTAGGTTTTTGGATTGTTGATGAGCTTTTGTACTGCGCAAAAAGTGCCAACAGATACTATTAACTAATAACCGAAAACCTTACGTTTTGTATCTCGAAAGCCATGAATACTACTTACTAGCTCCCACAAATAGGAAGGATATACATCCCGCTGTTTTATTCCGCGAACCCTGTGTGATTGTTCCGCATGTGAAAGTGAAAGTAGAACCATCATCACTGTCACAAGCCAGCATATACGACGAGAGGTCTTCATTGAAGCAGCTGAGCTGGTATCATTAAACATTCATTATTGAACAAGTTAACAAAAACGCATACATTGAAACACAGAATAGTGAAATTCTAAACATATGGTTATGTGATCTGAATAAAACAAAGCGTATGCATATATAAACTAGTAGTAAGATAAGATGTTTTCTTTATCTTTAGAGTTAGGCTAGGTTAGGTGTAGCTGTTGTTTAAACAAATTATTATTACAACGTTTGAAATTCAAACCCTAATTTAACCTACCAAATGTATGTGAGTAGATCAAACTCTGATTGTGCCTTTGATTTATGCCAGAAAGAAAGGAGACCAGTTGTAGAGGCTGGAGAATGGACAACTTCTAGCCTCCGATCATTGCTAAACACAAACTCCGGCGATTAGGAGAAAACGCAAAAGTACGATTGCCGGAGATGAACAAGGGAATTATACTCGTCACATTTTGTATTAGTCTAAATTATTATAGTTTGCTCAATATACTAGTCGATGGTGCAAATATCACCCCAAATTTTCATTTTATCTCAATCAACTTCCCCGTTTCGGTTTTGGACTAAATTACAAATTTTGTTCAGGGGCACAGTAGAGTTATATATGTAGCTTTCGTATAGAAAGTTTTGCGTATATACGTTTTCGACCCCCGATTCTATAGAAATTTTTAGGTATATACATTTTCGACACCCTCATCGGAAATCTCAAACTTCACCACTGGTTCCGACGCATAATTATGGATCAGGTCCTTTGAAACTTCTTCTTTTACTCGCTATCATTTGTTTAAAACTTTGTCATGCTGCTTATCATTTTTTGACGGGAATTACAAATTGAAATTACATCAATTTCTCCATGATAAGGTTTTATAGGACAACCTATTCTTAATCCAAAGGAAACCAAGGAAAATTATGCTCTCCATAGTTTTGGATATGAAGCTAGGGGAGGATCTAGTCGCCTAATCCTTGTATACGAACCACTCCGGTTGTGCGGAATCCAACCGAAATAGCAAACCGAGATAGAACACTCAATAACACGACACGCAAGGTTCAACGATTAACACCACTTGTATTAAACGTATGAAAGGTCCAGTTACAAAGCAATGTTTACAAATCAGTCTTGTAAACTCTCAGAGTGTGTGTGTTTCGACAGAATGCTCTCAGTTCTCTCTATGAAGTGCTCTTATGAAATGAACACAACACTTGGGTATTTATACCCGAACACAGCATGCTGGTCGAAGGAACATGCAGACTGGTCGAAAGATCATCTTTCGACCAGAAACAACTCGAACGATCAAGATGTATCACGAAAGATGTGATCTTTCGTGATCCATCCATCGAAGGTCCGTCTATCGAGCTTGTCATCATCGAAGGATATAAGTGATCCTTCGATGAGACATCCTTCGACCCAGCCATCTTACAAACACAATGTTGACTGTTTGGCCAAGTCAAACCAGGAGGATGGTTGACTTGGTCAAACTTACATGACTAATAAAGACATCGTTTCGTATACAGACAAAGTACAGACACAAGTGCATCAACAAACTCCCCCTTGGCTGTATCTTTGTCTCTATCTTCATTCTTGTAAGTCTCTCGTGTCTTCAAGTCTTTGACTTCTTTTCAAGTCTTCAAAGTCGGAGGATCTTCAAAGTCTTCACGTCTTGAAAGCAGAAAGTGTACCAACAAACTCCCCGTTTCATGTAGGAAGTGTGTTGACAAACTCCCCCTAAACATAAGCTCCCCCTTGAGTTATGCTCGTGAAAGTCTTTATCTTTATGAAGTGAGATCCTTGTGGTGTTGAAGGTCAGCGGCAACTCCATCATCTTTGTCTTTTGAGTGCCTTCACGTCGTGTCTTCATTCCGAGGCTTTGTCATCGACCATGTTCTCCTCGCCTTTAGAATCTGCACATGCAAGAAATCTAAACGCGTAATGAGAACAAATGCTTGGAATATCATAAGTAAACGACACACGTGTGACCATTGTTCAATCAAACACCGTCCGACAGTTTGAAAGTTTAAAGTATTTTATCAATTTCAGGTTTTTAACTTTCAAAACTTTGCAAATTTCGACCGTTTATGAAGATTTAGTCGTTTCGGTTTTCGTTCAGGTTTCAGGTAACGAAGACTCGAGCTCCAACATCGTACGATCGAAAATAAAAAAGAAATAAAATCTTTTTGGCTTTTATAAATTTTATATTAAAACTCACCTAAAATCTTTTTGGTATTTTTGAATATTTCAAATGTAAAGACTGAAAGCAGTAAATAAATATATACAGACATTCTTTTTGCGAGTTTCGAGGGTAAGAGAATCATATCAGTGTACGGTCATGTCAAAACGCTCTTGTTGTTCTTTTAGTTAACATTAAGATAAGCATCCTATAACAATTATCGGTATTGTTGTCCACATAAGCTCAACTTATCATTTGTAATCATGGCGAGGGGATACGTTAAGGTATGATTTATACTTACCGACCGGTGTTCATCCACATCACGACACATTCCCGTATCAAGGTATGCACGAGGGTTCATCTTACCGGTGAGTATACCGATTATCATCTGTTTGACCGTATATGATGTGAGATTCTCACTTATTTTGATTGAAAACAAGCCCTATGTGATAGAATCACTTATTGATGAGGAACTTGATTTTCATATGCATGAGGGCACAGGAGCAAGTCCGTGAACAGGTCAGTACTTTCGTACAGCAGAGAGACGAACTTGACACCCGGAAAGAATTTGTGATATATTATCACTTATTTTGAGGGACATGTGATTGTTGATCACTTATTGAGGTCGTATGCAATATGTACACGTATGTATAGTATCATGGAAGATCTTAGACTTCGTCTTTTATAGAAACAACCATGATACCCAGATGATAAGCAGCATAAAGACCGAATATCTCAGAACCTCGGCAATCTCTCAAACGAAATTTCGGTACCAAGACCATATGCCAATGAATGGTTCCCACCCAGTCTTCAGTCGAATTAAGTTTATATCACCCTGCACACTTTAAGATGATTGTGAGCCTACCGATACATCTTATATAGGGCTGCTTATCGTTTTTCATTTTAAGGTTTAAAGAGGTTTAGACAGACCACTGATGTACTATCATTTTCTCTTTTTCTCGCCAGGAAACTCATTTTTGTTTTTCTATTGTTTTTGTGTTTTTGAAATTTTTCAATGTTTTTGGATTTTTCAAATTTTGGATTTACTCCCCCTAAAATCAACAAACTAAGATAAATTTAAAACACAAAGGTATTTACAAAAATGATTTTCCGATGTGGATTACTCTTGCTTGACCTTAATGCCGTTTACCAATAATAAGTAGTCAAATCTTGATTTGTCAAAAGCTTTGGTAAAAAGGTCGGCACGTTGGTCATCGGTGTGGACGTAAGCAACATCGATTAGCCTTTTCTCAAAGCAATCACGTATGAAGTGATACTTAATTTCGATGTGCTTCGTCTTTGAATGCTGCACAGGATTTCTAGTGATCTGTAAAGCAGCAGAATTATCAACGTAAATAGGAGTAGTTAGGAATTCAAAACCGTAGTCGCGCATTTGTTGTTGGATCCACAAGACTTGGGAGCAACAACTTGAGGCAGCAATGTATTCAGCTTCGCATGTTGATGTAGCGACGCACGTCTGCTTCTTGCACTGCCATGTGACTAGGCGATTTCCTAAAAACTGACATCCAGCCGTTGTGGATTTGCCGTCGATTTTGCATCCGCCAAAATCAGAATCACTGAATGCGATCAAGTCAAAGTTATTATCCCTAGGGTACCACAGACCGGTGTCAGGGCAACCCTTCAAATAGCGAAAAATCCTTTTTACAGCTGCAAGATGTGAGGCCTTCGGGTTAACTTGATATCTGGCAAGCAGACACGTTGGGTACATTATATCTGGTCTTGATGCTGTGAGGTACATAAGAGATCCGATCATCGCGCGATAGTGTGAAGGGCTAACATCTTGACCCTTCAAATCTGGAGTAATTCCGTGATTTTGTGGCAGTGGGGTACCGATGGGCGTTGCATCAGACATCTGGAACCGGCTCAAGATGTCACCAACATATTTCGTCTGATGGATGAATATCCCAGACTCAGTTTGTTGTACTTGTAGGCCCAAAAAGAAGGTCATTTCCCCCATAGCACTCATCTCGAATTTATCCTGCATAACACGCTCGAAATCCCTACACAAAACATCGTTAGTAGAACCAAATATAATATCATCAACGTATACCTGAACCAGTAGAAGATCTCCATCTTGTTCTTTGATGAAAAGAGTACAATCGATAAGACCTCTTCGAAATCCATTCTCCAGTAGATAATTTGATAAGGTTGCGTACCAAGCTCGCGGTGCTTGATGAAGACCATAGAGAGCTTTGTTGAGCAACCAAACCCGATCGGGATGGATAGGATCTTCAAAACCTGGAGGCTGTTCGACGTACACCTCTTCTTCTACCACACCATGTAAGAATGCACTTTTCACGTCCATCTGGTATACCTTGAAGCCTTTGAATGAGGCATAAGCCAGAAAAATCCGAATGGCTTCTAGACGTGCAACAGGTGCATAAACTTCGTTGTAGTCGATCCCTTCTATCTGACGAAAACCTTGAACGACTAGCCTTGCTTTGTTGCGAGTAACGATTCCACGGTCATCCTTTTTGCATTTAAACACCCAACGGGTACCAATCTTCTTGTAGCCAGAAGGTTTCTCTACGAGTTTCCAGACACCAAGCTTCTGGAATTGTTGCAGTTCTTCCTGCATTGCTTCAACCCATGAGCTATCTTTCAAAGCTTCTTTCCAAGTTCTTGGCTCTTCTTGTGAGACATAACACGCGAAGGACCAATCGTTTTGTTGTCCGGATTCTCGGATAGCTGAATACAAGCCTGCATTGTTGTTGTTCCGCAACATGTTTCTTGTTTGAACGCCACTTTGCACATTTCCAATGATGTTTTGTTGAGGATGGGTATTATGAATCCTTGTTTCTGGATTATCTTGAACTGGAATGTTTGTACCCAGATTGTTGAGATTGAGATTATTGAGATCAACAACCAATTCGATGCCCGGAATTGCCGAAGAGGATGATGCAGTAGCTTCAGCTGTTCCAGGGACGCCCACTGGAGGAGTACCCTCTGAAATACCATGAACTGCTGTTGGAGCTTCTTGATCTGCATCTAGAAATTCATCATCCTCTGAAGATTCGTTCAATTCGGCAGCATCTTGAAAATCCTCATTATCGAGAGCATTATTGTTCACCGAAGATGGTTCTGGATTTACAATAATGGGACGAACCAACGGTGAATCTGTTGCATTGTCACTCTCGAAAAACATCCTTGCAGCTTCACTTTCTTCAACTGCTTCAACATTGATCGAATTGAAAAAGTCATCGTACTCAAACATCCAAGGCTGACCAGGATTTTTGACTGGTAAAGTGTGCCTTTGTACTCTGACTTCAGACCATTCCTCGACCCTTTTAGTCTCTAGATTCCAGACTCTTAAGTTCGGGGTGGAATACCCAAGAAAATATCCCTCAATTGCTCTAGCCCCAAACTTTCCATTAGGATCGATTATAGTGCAAGGAGCTCCAAACGGTTCAAGATAAGACAAGTCTGGTTTCCGTTTGTTAATAAGCTCAAAGCAGGTCTTGTTGTGTCTTTTGACTGTAAGGACTCGGTTCAATGTATAGCATGCAGAGGACACAGCTTCAGTCCAGAATGGAATGGGCAGCTGCGACTCTACTAACATAGTCCTAGCAGTCTCGATCAATGTGCGGTTTTTACGTTCAGCGACGCCATTCTGTTGAGGAGTGTAAGCTGCACTAAATTCGTGAAGAATACCTTTTGAAGTGCAAAACTCCGCCATGGCGTGATTTTTGAATTCAGTACCATTGTCGCTACGTATCCGCCTAACCTTCAACTTATAAAGATTCTCAATCTGAATGATCAAGTTTTTGATAATACCGAAGGTTTCACTCTTATGTGCCATGAACGCCACCCAAGAAAATCTTGAATAATCATCAGTAATCACGAGGCAGTATTGATGATTCCTTATACTTTTGTGCTTGACAGGACCGAACAAATCCATGTGCAAACGTTCAAGAGGAACAGCCACCGTGTTGACTTTCTTTGAAGGATGTCGCTTCTTCGTTTGTTTTCCTTTCTGGCACGAGACACAGACGTCTTGAAGATGGAAATTTTTAAGAGGAACACCATTCACCAATTCATTTGACACCAAATGATTCATTTTGCGTAAGTGAATGTGGCCCATTCGTCTGTGCCAAGAGATTGTGTCTTTTTCTGTGGCTTTGGAAACGAAACATGTAGCTTGTGCAGACGTAGTAATAGCTTGGCTCATATCAAGGACATACAAATCATTTATCCTCGGAGCCGACAAGAGAATCCATTCTTTTGGAATTTTGAAGCCGGGTTTCAGCACATAACATCCATTAGCATCGAAGTGTACTGAGAACTGCTTGTCACAAATTTGAGAAACACTAAGAAGATTGTGATCAAGTTGTTGCACAAAGTTGATCTTGTCAAAGCTAACAACCCCGTTGGAAATCATTCCTTCACCCGTTATATATCCGCCCTTATCTCCAGCAAAAGCAACATAACCTCCTCTAATAGATTTGACGTCGTAGAGAAGCTTCATGTCGCCTGTCATGTGCCTGGATGCCCCACTATCAACAATCCAATGACTACTGATAGTTCCTCCTGGAACACCCTGCACATGAACTCACACAATTAGTTGGAGATGGGGACCCAAGCCATTGTGGTCTTGGGTCTTCCATTTTCATCAATCACAATAACCTCTATTCTTTGATGATTCGAGAATTGAGATGGTCCCCCTGAATTCTTAACCGTTTTTGGTTTCCAGGTCTGTTTTGTTATACCATTGTTATTCTTTAAAAACTTAACTTCATGTTTGTCTGAAGTTTTCAAATTGTTTGGTTTGACAGAAACAGATGGTTTGTTAACCACATCGGTTTTAATTGCCTTTTCAATTTTCTTGACCTGTTGGCGTTTCTGTTTCTTTTCCCTTTCTTTTACAAGGCGGGGATCTTGTTTTACAGAAACAGATCGCTTGCGGTCAGTTTTGTCACGGGGATCATCAACTATGCCTTTTTGTTTATGAAGATACGGGCAATTTCGAACAATATGCCCGATTGTTCCACACTCAAAACATGATCTTCGTTCAACAAACCCCGAAGTATCATGTGGTCGTCTTGCCGATGATGAACTTTGTGATCCCGAGGTACTAGGTTTTGAACAACTTGGTTCATTCCTTTTCATTACAGTTGCTTTCTGGACAAAATCTAAGTTAGATTGATTTGCAAATTTTTCAATTTTGTCCGTTCCCTTCGATTTCACAAAGTTCACATTCTTCTTCTTCTTCTGATTCGGCTTCCTTTGATTTTGAGTCGGTGCCTTACCTTTTGGTTTGGCATGATTTTGCTGTTTTTCCACTGTTGGTAATTTCTTGTTCCCAAATTGTTTCCTAACTTCAGCCTTTGGGATAGGAGGACACTGTGTGACTGTAACATGTGGTCCTGTCTTTCCCAAAAACTTACTTGTAGAATTTTCAAAGACTTTACTGATTAAAGATTGATTAACATTTTTAATAGGAAAATCTTTGTCTGAATAGATTTTATCATCACCAACAAGAGTGTACAGCAAATCCACACTCTCCGACTCTTTTGCTGATGTGGACTCGGTTGGAACAGTCTGAGCAGGTTTTGTGGGAGGATCACATAGGATATGATTCTCAAGAGGTATGTCCTCTTCTTTGATTACTGCATCAGACTTTTCCGAATCAGTATCATCAGACTCATCATCAGAAGAATCAGTATCCTCAATCACAACTGGAGGATCCTGATTCGGTTCAGCAGTTACAAAGGTATCTGCTGACACATCTGAATCGGATGATGCTTCTTTCTTATATCCGAGTCCTGTAGCACATTCTGTAGCAAATTCCTTAACATCTAGAGGAACAGATGGCTCAAAGTGAGTTCTGTATTCCTCATCAGGCATGGCATCATAATTGTGTCTGACAGGTGGTGGACATTGCTTATAACCTATGCAGGTGACATCCTTTTTCTCTTTTTGCACATCAATGATGTGGTCCAACACATAGCTAGAACTCAAATAACTGTCTAATTTAAGTCGGATCGCCTCACTTTCTGTTTTAACACAAGCCATTTCTTTTTGCATTACCTCAAGGCGAGTGATATACAAATTAATGTCCGTTTGTTTTCTTGAAACCATTTTAGTCAACTCAGTTTTATCTTTCTTTAACGTTTCAATCATTGACTTAAATTCCTTTTCATGGTTTTCATAAAACATATTGGCTTCAGTGCACTTTGAAAGATCAACGGTTAATTTCTGATTATGAATGAATGTCACATCATATTTCTCTTGCAAAGCCTCGTGTTTGCTTTGCAATTCACACCACCTATCATTCACAGAAACATGTTTGTCTTGCAATTCAAACAAACTAGCTTGTAAAGCATCGTGTTTGCCTTGCAACTCAGACATGTTTGCTTCCAAATCAGCACATCTAACATGCAATCTATCACAATTATCACAGCTAACAGAAGTGGGTTCATCGACACATACCTGACTTGATGAACTGTCGACATTCGCCATAAAGGCTGAATGGAGAGAAGACGAAGAATAAGCAGCTTGATCCACCAAAATAGATCTTCTTTGAATTCCTGCTGCAGCCTCCTCCAAAAGTTCATCAATGTCTGCATTAACTGATGCGGTTGATGTGTCATCTTCCTGATCATTGCCTGAAGCTGACGACTCTTCATCTGAACTTCCACTGTACCCGGAGCTGTCTTCATCTTCAGAAGATTCAACACCATTGGTGGAAGATTCTCCACCACTGGCGTGTTTAAGATCATTAACCACTTCAGCAAAACAAGCTGTTCCATCAGGTGCATCATTTCCCAACTGGATTGACCAATCACAGCCTTCATCTACTTGAACCACAAGTGCCTGGTTGGCATTTGATGGTCCTGCTTGAGTCTGATTGTTGACAGGCACCAATGTGCGAACATTGTTCCTGTTCTGGTTCTGCTGGTTGCCTTGACCTCTGAAGGGATTCTGGTTCCCATGTTGAGATGGCCTTGTACATTCACGCTTGAAATGGCCACGTTCACCACAGTTGAAGCATTTAACAGCTTGCTTATCAAACCCATACTTGGTGTCCTTCTTGCCTTCCAAGCTGGTTCGGCCTGTTCTTTCCATGAAATCCTTTGCTCGCCTAACAGCACTGGCCAAGGCCCACTTAATGTCCATCATCTCCATCTCCTCTTTATCAATCTGCTGATAGTCTTCTTGTGTCAGATTAATATTACCAATCTGACCTTCTACTAATCCACAGTATGCGCTCACCACAGTATTTAGCAGCTCCATGTGTTCCTTAGCTACTTCCACACTGACTTTAGAAAAGCTTGAGGTGTCGAGCCGTACTGTATTTGGCTTTGATTGCTGACCAGCAGATGATATGCTTCCATAACATGCTTGCTGTTGAGGAGGAGGAAGCGGATTCCCGTACATGTCTGTTGTTGGTAAAGGATTTCCGAACATATCAGTTGGTCTGAGAGGTCGTTGCTGTTGTGGTGCTGATTGAGAAACTGGATCAAGCAGATTTCCATACATGTCTGTTGTTGGTAAAGGATTTCCGAACATATCAGTTGGTCTGAGAGGTCGTTGGCTTTGCTGTTGCTGTTGAGGAACTGGTTCCAGTAGATTTCCATACATGTCTGTCTTTGGAGGCACCGGAACTTGGATAGTATTGCCATACATGTCTGTGCTAGTCACAAAGGCTGTTTGAATTGGAGCATGTGAAGACGGTTTTGTAGAACTGCTAGACGTTCCAAAATACATTTCAGGATTTTGAGGCACAGGAATTCTTTTTGCCTTCAGAGTTTCTTCCTGATTCTTGTTTTCCAGGATTTGAACAAAGTCGTTGAAGCTCGTTGTAGCTAAAGTACCATTGTACTTCATGATTTCCAAGAAGGTGTTCCATTGAGGTGGCAACGAATCTGCAAACCTTTTCACAATCTCTGCAGGAGTTGTAACTACCCCAAAATTTGTCAATTCAGTCAACAAATGATTAAATCGACTTGTCAAATCACCTAACGACTCATTCTCCATACAAGTAAAACCATCAAACTCTTTCTTCAGCAGTTCTTTTCTTAATTGACGTGTCGCTTCATTTCCCACGCCCCTTGTCTTCAACGCATCCCACAACCTTTTTGTCGTCTTGTGACTAACAAACTGATGATAAATATCTTTACTCAACGCCTGAGTAAGAATGGCATATGCTTTCTTTTCCAAGTCATAGACCTTCTTCTGATCTTCCGTCAGATCTGCAAATGTAGCGGCAGATGATGCAGCAACTTCTATTGTTTGATCAAAATCTGTGATGAACCGCAACCACAACTCTGTATTCTGACCAAGAACGTATGTATGAAATCTATCAATCCATCCTGGATATTCATATAAATGCATCAACTTTGGAGGTCTATTCAAACTTCCAGTTTCGCTTTCGCTTAAAAGAATGCTTTGAACACTTGGAACTTGATTTGATACAAATGCCCATTGACCGGTAGAAATTGCATTAGCTTGTGAAGATACCGGTGCGGAAGATGACGGAGTACCAAAATACATATCTGTATTTACCAAAGTATTCCACCTTGGATTCATTTTTAATCAGCCGAAAGATACCTGTCGAAAGACACTTGAAAAACACAAACTGTTAAGCACAAACAGACTTATGATCGAAAGATCCACACCTGTTCGAAGGATCAACAGGGTTCGAAAGATCTCTGTTGAATTTCGAACAATGTTTTTCGAAAGATTCTCCAACCGAAGGATCCTTATCTTTCGAAAAAGTACTGTACACCGAAAGATGATTTCGAAAGATGACTTCGAAAGACTCCCCAATCGAAGGATCCTTGTCTTTCGAAAATGAACAGTAGACCGAAAGATGAATTTTTCGAAATGATTCCTTGGTTCGAAGGATGATGATCTATCGAACCTCCACTGATCGAAAGATGGTCTTTCGAGTTCGAAGGATATCTTTCGAACGGTTCTGACACAGTTGACAAACGATGACAAGTTGGTGAAAAAGTTGACGGGTTGGTGAGAACTTTCGGCAGAAAGTATGTTCAGACCATATCTTTCAGGTCTGAACATGCAGGTTTTTCACCAACCGGGTAATGATCAAATATTTTAAACAAAATACAACTCCCAACACACAAACAAGTTCAATATTCAAATTTTAAAGATCAAAAGGTGTAATATTATGAAGAACACAAGAATGTCGGTTGAAGATATAAAGAACAAAACCAGAAATATGAATATTTCTGCAAACCGACAACAAACCAAAACCGTTTTTGCTTGAAACTTCACTAAAAACCTATTTTTAACATGTGATAATGAAAAGTGATAAGGTTTTTATAAGAACAAACAGCAAAAACAGCAAGATTTCCAGAAAATATGAACTTTAAGACCCGAAAAACAGCCCGAAAACACCTCGGTTTTAACAAGGAGAAGAGCCAAGGCTCTGATACCACTTGTTGGTCCGGCTAGGGGAGGATCTAGTCGCCTAATCCTTGTATACGAACCACTCCGGTTGTGCGGAATCCAACCGAAATAGCAAACCGAGATAGAACACTCAATAACACGACACGCAAGGTTCAACGATTAACACCACTTGTATTAAACGTATGAAAGGTCCAGTTACAAAGCAATGTTTACAAATCAGTCTTGTAAACTCTCAGAGTGTGTGTGTTTCGACAGAATGCTCTCAGTTCTCTCTATGAAGTGCTCTTATGAAATGAACACAACACTTGGGTATTTATACCCGAACACAGCATGCTGGTCGAAGGAACATGCAGACTGGTTGAAAGATCATCTTTCGACCAGAAACAACTCGAACGATCAAGATGTATCACGAAAGATGTGATCTTTCGTGATCCATCCATCGAAGGTCCATCTATCGAGCTTGTCATCATCGAAGGATATAAGTGATCCTTCGATGAGACATCCTTCGACCCAGCCATCTTACAAACACAATGTTGACTGTTTGGCCAAGTCAAACCAGGAGGATGGTTGACTTGGTCAAACTTACATGACTAATAAAGACATCGTTTCGTATACAGACAAAGTACAGACACAAGTGCATCAACAGGTTCTATCTTATTGTTGAAAATTCGGTCATTTTCGTTTTCTAAATTACCCAACATGTAGTGCATCTAATGTCTTGGATCAACTTTTTTTTAGCAGGATCCACGTTGACATATTTATGGGCATTAGTGAGATCACGAACAAAAAACACATGTATTGGCCCGACTCGGCACCAATTACTAACCAAGTTCCATATTACTGTTGCAAGGTAGCAAGATGTTAAGAGATGCTCACTGGTCTCGTCCCCATCTTCATATATTCTGCACACAAGGGATCCCACATTAACATTTCTTCTATCCAGAGCCTTTAGGGTAGCAATTCTACCCATTTCTGCCTTCCACATAAATACGTTAACTTTCTTCGGAACCCACGTATTCCATTCCATCCCAAAATTCTGGTCCGACTCCGATGTATTGCCGATCATCTTCTTCATGGATTTCACAGAGAATTCGCCATTCGATTCTTTCTTCTACAATATCTTACTTTCACTCGTCCTGGCATCTCTTATGTTGTGCAACAAGTGTGGTTATTCATGGATGAACCACATGAGCCTCACTTTGCCTTTTTGAAACGCATCATTCGGTATTTGAAAGATACTCTTGACTATGGTATTCGATTGGTCAAGTCACACTCGCATTCTCTTGTAGCTTATTCGGATGTAGATTGGGTTGGATGTCCCGACTCTCGTAGATCCACAAGTGGTTATTGTATTTTCCTAGGAGATAACTTGATTTCATGGTCTTCAAATCGTCAACCGACTATTTCCTGCTCCAGTGCTGAAGCAGAATATCGAGGAGTAGCCAATGCAGTGGCAGAGGCAACTTGGATTCGGAATTTACTTTTAGAGTTGCATCTTTCGCTTCGACAGGCTTCGGTCGTCTACTGTGACAATGTATCTACAGTTTACTTATCTGATAATCCTGTTCAGCATCAGCGTGTTGATACACTTTATGTGGACGCGACTCGACTCGGTTCGATTCGGTTCGGGTCGACTCGGTTAGGTCTGGCTCAAGCCCGACGACACGACATTCCTCCGTCGTGCGCCCCAGAGTTCGACACGCGAAGCACGGAGCGCCGCAAGCTATGTCCCGTTTACACAGGGCCGGCTTGGGCCAAGTGCAGAGTGGGCCACCGAACAAGGCCCACACTCTCAAAGGGCCCATAATTTTAATTTTATATATATTTTGTATATAGAGTTTTTTAGCAGGATCTTAAACATTAATGGATTAATGGTCTGGTGGTTTTCCCCAATTATTGCACAGAAGAAGCTGAAGTTCGAAACACGCTCTTTACTTTTTTTTTTTTCCATCAGCCTATTCTTTAGGTTTTAATCTCTTTTCTATTTTCCACCTCCTTTCTTTTATTTTGTTTTTTTCTTTATGGCTCTTATTTTTATTCCCTTTAGTTAAACACATAATTGTTCTCTTTTAGATGTTTTATATAACTAGATTTGTAATATACTTTTAAGTTTTATACATACAATATTAATTTAGTAACTTCTTGTCTAAAAGGCATATTATAATGCACTAAGATCTTAAATATGTTTAGTTTTGGTTTATTTTGGGGCCTATCGTCATATTATTTATTTTTTATAAGTTTATAAATAGGCCCTCTTCTTCTCTACTTGCACAGGCCCCTAGAAGGCTGTTGGATTCTCGGAGACGGCCCTGGTCACTTTAATAATAAGAAGACACGGGTTCTACTCTTGGCGTCCTCAGTTTTGTTTTTTATTTTGTTTCTTATCTATTTATTAAACGCAAATGACATTAATTGACTAATTTTGTCAAGTTACATTAAATGATTGGTGTTGATTCAAATGACATTAATTCATTTTCATATATATAATTTTTATATATATTCTTTTTAAAAAGTTATATTTAAGGGCCCGTATTTTCTGTTCGCACAGGGCCTAAAGATTTTCGAATATTTTCGGAGACGGCCCTGCGTTTACACATCATCATGACATCATCATTGTGATGTCATGATGATGTCATAGTTGTTGAAATTGTGCAAACAATTGACCAAAATCAACTTTGGGCCGTAATTCTTTCCACATGGGCCGAAACTTGAAATTGGACCTTAACTAAACTTGGGCCACTAGCATTGCTTTGGTATGGGCTTATTACTATATGACGAAAACACAAAAGTGACGAAATCAAATGTGATTTCGTCGAGATATTGGATTTCATCAATCCGATTTCGTCCAGAACTGGTTTTCGTCATGTTGTTAGTATAAATACCCAGACATCAGACAGAACGCAGTTAGAGAAGTCTGAATAGATTTCACTGAGCGAACACATTGTAACACACACACTGAGAGTTTACAGAGACCATTTGTAAACACCGCATTGTAACCGTTTTCTAGCATTAATACATTGAGTGTTAATCGTTGAATATTGTGTCTTACGTGTTCGTAACTTGGTTTAACTTACCCGTTTGGATTCCGCACTTTCGGGTTTGTCGGAAAACAGGGAATAGAGGTTACTCGATCCTCCGGGTGGACCTACACAGCGAACGAAGCACATAGAGACTGACATTCATTTTGTTCGCGAAAAAGTCCGTGTTGGTCATATTCTAGTTCTTCATGTTCCGACCTCTCTACGGTATGCTGATATCTTCACAAAAGTACTTCATCAGCAATTGTTTCAATCGTTTCGCTCCAGGTTGAGCGTTTATTCTACGTTCACTCAAACTGTGGGGGAGTCTTAGCCGATATTGTTGCACATATATGAATAAAATTTGGGACACGTGTCAGCCTAATATTGCATCTCAAATGCATTTGGGCGGGAAAATTTTGGGTCAGAAATATGGGTTACAAGCGGTGCAAAATATGACCCGACCTATATTTGTACGCATCTAATTTTCTTTTCCACTGATTTCTAATTACGGTTTCTAGATCTCATCACAAATCTCGCCCCCGTCTGCTTTCTCTCTCTTTTTCCGATTCAAGAAGATGAAGGCGATGGCGATTCAAGCCAATTAGATCATGTGGTACCGACACTGATATGTATTGTTCTCATTCAATCGTATTTCATTCAACGACATCAGAAGCATCAATCAATCGAATTTCATTCAATCGGTACCGTCTCTCATTCAATCTGCATCATTCAGTCTGTAATTATTTACGATTTTGAAGTGTTTGTGATGAAATCCTTTTTCTCTGATCGAATCATCTACAATCGAGTCAGGTTTATCTTTCGATCCTGATTTCTAAGTGTATTTTGTGTTTGTGAATATGTAGATAGGGTTTCCATTTCCTCATCCCAATCCCGTTTCAAATCTCAGAAACCCTATGCAATCCGAAGATATCTTTATGTGTTTCTCTTTTGTTTCAGCCGTTTTTTGATGTCTAAAAACTTTTCACTGGTGTGGTTAGGGTTTCGCGGTACAGAATCATCCATCCTTGATGACAATTTATTATTTACATTTATATTAGTTTGATGTTTTTTTTTCTTTGTATGATCTGTGTAGGATTGTTTTCGAAGCCCTAGATATCGCATACATCTTCCTTCTGGTTGAAGCCTCTTAAATCTAAACATTCAAGCATCAGGAAACATCTCATAAGAAAATCCGTTGCAGTTTGAAGGTATATTGTAAACTTCACAAGCATCTCATACGAAGATTTGTCAGGTACTTTCATTTGTTTGGGTTGACTCCATTCCAATTCATCGTTATTGGGTTGTTTACACTTTACATATGTAGCATCTGTTATACTACAGGAGAACTATTGCATTCTATTCTATTTATAAAATCTAAGTTTTGCATGTAGATTGGTAATTTCATTTTTTGTGCACTGTTATCTGCATTTGAGCATGCTAAATTTGTTCATGGGTTGAATTCATGGCCTTATGTACTCATGAAAATACCACTCATTAAAGCCTAGGATCATTTGGATACTTTGTTGGGCTGTTGAATGACCCGTATGAAACAAAAAATAACTTTTTAATAACCAAATATCTTGCCTCCATGACATGTCGATGCGACAATGTCTCAAGTTAGGTAGTTAGAGGTGAGAAAAAAATATGGTCGCTATGAGTAATCGTTTCAGTATGTGATGCAGGTTTGGAGTATGACTACATAAATTTTACATGCGTCGAAAATCCTGGTGAGAATTCTAAATGTTACATGAACTGGTAAAGAGGTTATCCTATATGAATCAACTTTCGTGTGGTTTAAATGAACAAAGACAAACAAGTACTTTAACAAGTGATATCAAGTAGTTGGGGAGCAGTATGTATACATTTCAAGATCTAAGGCTAATTCATCTTTACTTTTGCCTTCATGGCATTAGTGTATTTGTCCCTAAACTCCATAACTGAATGTAAAAAAAAAAATTAATAAAACTCATTTTTATTCTTTTTTAGTGTGGTTTGAAAGCACTTTGAACATAAAAGAATTCATTTTTGGCCATTACTTTTCTTGTATTTTGGAGTTTAAAATCATACATTTTCTGGAAAAACGTTTCTAAAATCGTGTAAATCATGATGTTTTGCTTCTTGTTTTAGTGGAAACCTTGCTATATTACATGCTTGTATGTTATTGTGGGTTTTTGTTGAAAGTTTTAGGCAAATCTTGTGTTCGGAAATTTATTGATAACCGGAATCTTCAAACCTTCATCGAGTTCATCTTACATTCAGGTTGTTCTTCATATTTTTCACTTTTTGATCTCTTGAAAGGTTATTGTATGAGTTGTTGGTGTTTTCCAAAATTTAAATGAAAAAGGTTTTTGATTAAAATATTGTGAGTTGGTAAGATAAGTATGCATAGAGTTGAATTTTGTGTACCTTGTCAGAAGGATAAGGCTTCCTTTGAAAGTTAGTCACCAACTCTATGTCATCTTATATCTTTGTTGACAAAATATCACAAAGGTTTCGTTGATCAGATCTATCCACCCAGAGTTTAATCATTATAGTGTCATCCTTCAAGTTACGTCACACTTTGAATTTGGGAAAATATCTTTTTGAACCATTTCGACCCAACACCCCACGAAATCACAAAAGTCTTGACAAACAAAAGTCTGACGAAATCACTAAAAGTTGTTGGCCGAAATCACTTATCTTTATTATAACTTATCCAGCCGAAATCACCTATTGAATCCTGCCACGAAATCACTTCAAGTCACTCTCCACGAAATCCCTTTCATCACACCAAGCCGAAATCCCTTTCACTCACCTTGTCCTTGCCGAAATCACTCACCTTTGCCGAAATCACTCACCTATCTCTAGCCGAAATCACTCCATCTTGGTCGAAATCCCATTCAACACATGGACTGATTTCGTCCAACATCAGCTCAACGAAAACACATTCTGATTTCGCCAAACTTGTCCACATTCTGATTTCGTCAAACCAATCACTTTTGGATTTCGTCAAACATTATTATACCTGTGATTTTAAACAGAGGACTTGCAAAAGGTATCTAACTTTGTGTTTTCAAGTTTTTAAGCAGGTATAATTGTTCTAACATCAATCATGAGCTGTACAAGTCCTTGGGATTGGAGTACGGATCCACAACCAGCTCAAAAACAGATGTCGATGGCTGAATATATGAGGAGTACCATACCTCAACAACAACAATCTATTAGTGCCAGTCAATGGGCAATGGTGTCGAATCAAAATCAGAGCATTCAAAATCTTTTGGTAGCGAGAGGAGAAGAATATGCAGCTACTAGAAAGACACGTCATGATCTGTTGAAGAAGAAATTCGAATCATTTCATTTCTTAGAGAATGAAACCCTAAATGATATAATTACTCGTTATTATCATTTGATGAGTGAAATGTATTATTTTGGTGTTCTTGCATCTCAACAGGAAATTGTAGCACGGTTTGTTGATGCTCTACCTCCAAAGTGGAGCCCATTCATTGAGCTTTTAAAGCATACGGGCGTTCTAGATGCTGTCAATGTTAATATCTATGAATTCATTCAGAAGTTGGAGCACAAGAACGAACAGGAAATTCGGAAAGCTAAACGAATTCCTGCTCCTCAAAATACCGAAATGTATCTTGGAGGAGGTTTTAACCCGTTAGTTAGTTCCAGTTCAGCTCAGCAACCAAAGTTACAAACGGCGTTTGTATCAAATGCAAACTCATCTCCGTTTCCACAGTTCAATCAAAATGCTTATCTTTCGCAATCTAAACCCCAACCTCAACCTCAAGTTTCCACAACACAACCTCAATTCGATCCAAGTGTCGATTGTGGTCCGGCCATACAGTTGGGAAACGGTGATCAAACAAGAACTGCGTTTTATGCTGAAATTGTCAAGAATGTCAGCGATGGTGAATCTTCAGGAAAAGATGATAGTTCGGGATACAGTGGCAGTTCGGATGAAGAATCGGATTTGAATGAAAGAACTGATTCTGAAGCTGATAATTTGTCGAATGATGCTAACGAGAAATCGGACTTGATCAAGAAAGCTGATGCTACATCAGAAGAAATGGAGAAGATTCTCACTGAAGATGGATCTTTCTCTTCTCAGACTGCCTTTATGGCTAATGTCACAGCTTCTACAAGTCATGTACAATCTGAAACTCCTAGCATATGTAGTGATTGT
>JARYGA010023427.1:0-48966 GCA_030545235.1 Helianthus tuberosus
TGAAGAACTGACTAGTAGAGTCAGAAGTGTTGAAGATCAGATCTTAAACCGTGATAAGTTGTTGAAAGCTTCGAATGACGTAGAAAGAATTAACTGAGAAAATCAAAAAACGATAAAAATGACATAGAAAGAATTAGGACAGAAAATGAAAAATTGATTCTTGAAAATCGTCAAATCTCAGAAAATTTTGAGAAGCTAAAACGAACGGTTAAAGATTGTGATGAAAGAAATGGTAAGACAGATAAATAAAATCTTCAACTGACCGGTGTTCTTAGAGTGAAAGAAGAGTTAATCAATCAGCAACTGGATGAAATTGCTAAGTTGAAGCTTCAACTTCAAGAAGCTAAGATTGAGAATGAGTGTATAAATTTGAAATTAACCAGTTACAACTCCGCAAGCTTTGTTTTACAACACATTGTTCCCAAACCCATCGGGAAAAACAAAGCAGGCGAAGATGTTTACTCGGATGGAACTGGGGTTGGGTATGATCAGGTTCCTCCACCAGTTCTAAACAATTATTCAAAGAAAAAGTCTGGGTTGGTTAATGATGAAGATGAAACAAATGAAATAAAACTTCCAGAGTCAATTGATGTTACATTTTCTTCATCTAATGATAGTGTTCAAACTGATATTGTGAAAGGCATGGCTGAAAGTGTTTTGAAGTCTGATAGTGATTCAGTTGAGGATGAAGAGTGTTTTCTGAACAATTACATTCCGAAACCAAAATCCAAAAACAACTTAAATGAAGAACCTACTTTTGTCATGTACAAGATGTCGGGATCAGATAAGTTGTATTCGGATTCTGAGTTTCCTCTGGAGAATGTTAACATGGACAAGTTGAAAAATGTTTTCAAACTGGTTGAAATTGATCTGTCTGAAGTAGAAGGTTTGAATCAGACAAAGAGGCAAATGAATTTTGAAAAAGATAAAGCTTACTACAAGAAACCTGTTGTTCCTCCACGTTTTTATAACAATAATCAAACCAGATGGTCGGGTGGTTATCAGGGTGGTAAGAATTATCAGAGAAGGAATGTTCAAAATAGAAGGTTTGCTGAGAAGAAAGTGTTTGTGTCAAGTTCGAGTTCACTTTCTGATGAAGAATCTAAGATTTTTTCGAAAACAAATGAAGAATTCTTTGGGAAGAAGGTCTCACAGTCTCAGTCCGAAGGCACAAGTCAGGTAGTTGACACCCGAACATGCTTCAAATGTAATCAGGTTGGACATATTGCACGAAAGTGTACCAACTTGAAGCCTAAGACTGAAGTTGTGATGAATTCAAGAAAGAAAGTTGATGTGAAGGGAAAATCTCCATTGGTTGTTGAGAAAAAGGTTTTGAAAAATGACAACACCAAGATCAAAACTGAACCTGTTAAGAATTTGGTAACTAATAATGACAAGTTTTACAAACGGGTTGCATCATCTCAACAAACATGGAAACCAAAATCAGAGAAACAAACTTCAACTCCACAAGAGAAGAAGGCTGTTCCTAAAAAGATCCTTCAAAATGAAAACAGAAAAGAAAACATTCCAATTTCTTATGAAGATTTTATTAAGAAGAATGTTTCATTGGAAAAAGAGGATAAAGTTGACATAAAAGAGGCTATTGATAACAAACTGGAAATGAATGATAAAAATTTTCCGCCTCTTAAATCAGTTGTAAAGTGCATAGATAAGATTAAGTTACCTGAGTCTGATGAGGCTTGGGCAGCTTATTTCAACTAATCATATTCTATTTGGTGCAGGAGCTTCCAAGATCCATTTCGCGATGGATTATGGATAGTGGAGCTTCTCGGCACATGACGGGGAAAACAGCCCTGCTGTATGATGTTAGAAATTTCAATGGAGGTTGTGTAGGCTTTGCAGGCAATCAAGATGGTAGAATAGTTGGTGAAGGAACGTTATCCAATGGGATTGTTACGTTTGAAAGAGTTAACTACATCACCGAGCTTGAAAACAATTTTCTGAGTATTTCTCAGATCTGTGATAGGATGTATACAACGCACTTTACAGACAAAGAATGTTTGATCTTGAAACCAGGTTTTGTTGTTCCTGAAGAATGGATTATCATGAGGGCACCTAGAGTGAATGATCTATATGTGTTGGACATGAGTGTAGCTACTACAACCACGGGACAAGCACATTGTTTTGTGTCAAGAGCAACAGAAAAAGAGTCAAAGTTATGGCATCGAAAGATGGGCCATATTCACTTACGAAAAATGAATCACTTGGTGCATAATGATTTAGTTCTTGGTGTTCATGTGAAAGGTTTTCATCTGGAAGGAGAGTGCATTAGCTGCATCAAAGGCAAGCAAAAGAAGAAATCACATCCTAAAAAGAAAGAAAACTCAGTCTCAAGACCTTTAGAGAGACTTCATATGGATCTTTTTGGTCCAGTGAACGTCAAAAGCATCACTGGTGATTACTATTGCCTTGTAGTTACAGATGATTTTTCAAGATTTTCATGGGTACTATTTCTAAAATCAAAAGATGAGACGTTTGATCATTTGATGACGCTTTTCAAGAAGATTGAAAACTTGTACCAGACACGCATTAGAAGAATCAGAAGTGATAATGGTACTGAGTTCAAGAATATCAAGATGGAAGAATATTGTGATGAAAGAGGTATATTGCATGAATTTAGTGCTCCTTACACTCCGCAGCAGAATGGAGTAGCTGAAAGAAAGAACAGGACGCTAATTGAAACGGCTAGGACGATGCTTGCTGATTCCAAACTACCTGTTAATTTTTTGGCAGAAGCAGTATCCACTGCATGCTATACACTCAATCGGGTTCTCACTGTCAAGAAATTCAATAAGACGTGTTTTGAGCTGATCAATAACCGCAAACCGAATCTGAAGTATTTAGAACCGTTTGGGTCTCCCTGCACAGTTCTAGAGCCTTTTGGGAAATTTGATCCAAAGAGCATTGAAGGGATATTTGTGGGATACTCAAGTCCTCAAAAACGAGTCTTTGTTCCAAGCTTGAAGCGGATTATTGAAGCACACAATGTTGAGTGTCAAGGTTACACAATGCCACCGCAGAATCCAGGAGATTCATGGCGTTTTCATTATGACACTTTGTGGGATTCGTTTGACATGGAAGAAGAAAAGGAAGAAGAAGAAGAAGAAGATTTCTTTGATGAGTTGGATATTCTAAGAGAGTATGAGTCTTCGCAGGAAAGGTTCCCAGCTGAGTATTCAAGTCGACCGCAACAAACTTCGAACGATGATGAAGCAGGTCCAAGCAATGCTGGAGAACATGATGATATTCAACAAAATGAAGTTGCTCATGATATTCAGACGACACAGAATGATAATCAAGAATTTGAGAACATGCCAGTATTTGATCGTGGTCATTCAGATTCTGAGGGGGAGCAAATTTAGATTTCAAGTCAAACAAACCCAGTCAGTGAACAAGGTGCAAATCAGAATGTTACTAATCTGGAGGGCAAGGTAGATGTTTCAGGCGAAGTGATGCCAAGAACTCTTTCATACCATCCAGATGAGCTGATCATTGGAGAATTGCAATCAGGCGTTCGCACTAGACGTCAAATTGACCAAGGCCTTACTTGTTTTTATTCTACAGTAGCACCTTTACAAACTGAGTTTTCACTAAGTTGTTTTATTTTGCAGATCGAACCGCGAACATACAAAGAGGCGCTAACTGAAGATTCTTGGGTCAATGCTATGCAAGAAGAGTTAAGTCAGTTTGAGAAGTTAGGAGTGTGGAAGTTAGTAGACTTGCCTGATGGTCAGAGGAAGATAAACACCAAGTGGGTGTTCAAGTGTAAGAGAGATGATAGAGGAGTTATTATTCGTAACAAAGCTCGACTCGTAGTCCAGGGTTTCAGTCAGCAAGAGGGGATAGATTTCACTGAAGTGTATGCTCCGGTTGCTCGACTAGAAGCGATTAGAATCTTCCTAGCATTTGCATCTTGGAAAAATTTTAAAGTATATCAGTTAGATGTTAAATCGGCGTTTCTCTATGGGAAGGTAAAAGAGGAGGTATATGTCGGACAGCCACCGGGCTTCACCGATCCAATCCACAAAGACAAGGTCTACTTGCTAGACAAAGCACTGTATGGTTTACACCAGGCCCCAAGAGCTTGGTATGAGACATTATCTCAACACATGCTAGCCAACAGCTTTATTCGTGGAAAAGTGGATGCCACTCTCTTCACCAAAGAGGTCGACGAACATCTTCTGATAGTTCAGATATACGTGGACGACATCATATTTGGGTCAACAAATGAGAATCTGTGTAAAGATTTTGAACAAGTTATGAAGCGGAAATTCGAAATGTCATCGATGGGTGAGATGAAATTCTTTTTGGGACTACAGGTTGATCAACTGCCTAAGGGAATTTTCATACATCAAACGAAGTACGTTCATGATATCTTGGAGAAATTCGGGATGTCAGGTTCTACTCCAGCCTCCACCCCATTAGCGACGAACCATGGGATAACCCCTGATCTCACCGGAGAGAAGGTAGATGAAACATTGTATCGTTCCATGATCGGATCGCTGATGTATTTGACACCTTCAAGACCCGATATCATGTATCCAACCTGCCTCGCAGCAAGATTTCAATCTAACCCGAGAGCTTCGCACATGGTGATAGTTAAAAGGATATTACGCTACCTTAAAGGAACTCCATCATTGGGGTTGTGGTATCCAAAAGATGGCGAATTCATGCTCGAAGGATATTCCGATTCAGATTTCGGATGCTGCAAAGTGAACGCTAAATCAACAACAGCGGGTTGCCAGTTTTTCGGACCAAGATTGGTTACCTGGCAATGCAAAAAAGCAGACCTCTGTGGCTTTATCCACATGTGAAGCGGAGTATGTATCTGCTAGCAGCTGCTGCTCACAGATCTTGTGGATCCAGCAACAGATGCGCGACTACGGTTTGCAATTTCTAAACACCCCTATCTTTGTTGATAATGAGGCAGCGATAAACATTACTAAAAATCCAGTTAATCATGCTAAAACTAAACACATTGAAATTCGACATCACTTCATCCGAGATTGTTTCGAGAAGAAGTTGATACGAATTGAGAAAATCCACACTGACGAACAAAAAGCTGATTTACATACCAAAGCGTTTGATAAAACTCGTTTTCAATATTTGCTAAAACTGAACGGTATGAAGCTTTTATCGGTGTTGTAGGAAATTCTTAGCGTTGATGAAGGAGACATTGTAGATGATGATGTTGAGAAGCAATCTGCAATGGTTTGTTGTTTTTTTACTTGTTTTGGTATTTAGGGGGAGAGTATAGGGTAATATTTTCAGAAAATACAAAAACAGTAAAAAAAATTTCAAAAAATACAAAAATATGAGATATTTTCAAAATCCAAAAACAATAGAAAATCAAAAAGAGCTTGTGTAAAAAGGGAAAATGATAGTACATCGGCTTGACAGTTACGGTATGCTAAAGATTTGTAAAGTTTAAAAAAGTTTTAAACAGTCTCGCTGATGATGTGCCGATAGGTTTTTACACATTTAGTAGGTTTGTTCGGGATATAAACCTAAAATCTTTACTTACTTATTTCGTGGGGAACACTACTTGGATATATAGGTAACCCCTGAAATCTTGTTTGAAAGATCCCTCTTTCTAAGATACTAGGTCTTTATACTCAGTAATATCTGGGGTATTATTTCGGGACTTCTGATAATGCGGAAGCAATGGTCTAGTCCCCGAATAATACTTTCTGCATTGCTTGAAAAATAGTGCCGCCCTCAGCATAAAATGATGAGACAATAAAATTGCTAATCAATGTTGTTGAAAAAAAGATCCTCTAAAGGGGACCCACTTAAAGTCGAACTGTCATCTCTCTGCTGAACGGAAGTTCTGACCTGAGCTCTCACGGTTTCGCAATTTAACCCTTTACAGATATCATCTGTGGTATACTCACCTGTAAGACTGAATATTGGGATTTGGATACAGGAGTATATTCAAGAGGTGGGACACATGAATGAGTTTAAGTTCCTAAAACACTAAATCCGTATCCTGGACAGATTGAAAATTGTGTGAAAATTTAAGTGGATCATGTCACACCCTGGCTTTGCGGAAGCGTGGTTAATTTGGTGTGACTTCTCAATACCATAGCTTAATCATAACAAAGCTATATGAGTTAAAAACATGCAAGATCATCCATTAAGTTTTGAAAACCAAATACAGTACCATTGTTTTAACGGGAACATACCCTAACAACCATAACCTTGTTCAACAGACATTACAAACTTAAACATAATATAAACATGGTTTAAGGATTGTGTCTTGTCCAGGAAAGAGACACATCCCCTAAACCCCGGATGACCTTGGAAACTAGTGCAGCGGAAAACATGCCATACCGTGACAGATCTCGTTAATTTCCTGAAATACATGTAAGTTGAAAAATCAACAATAATGTTGAGCGAGTTCATGTGTAGTGAGTATGTAAAACACTATGTAAGTATAAAAGTTTCCTGGTATGTAGTAGTGTAAGGAAAAGAGAGATCGTCAATGGGTTGCAAAGCCATTGATGTATGTGAAGTGCAAGTAGGAAGACTCCAACCTAACCGATTTATGCGTCGGGCAACCAAGTCACTCAAGGTCCGTTCTGTTGGTCCTCTCAGAGGTCCGTTCTGTTGGGCCTAGAGTTGGGCTCGCTACACCCAGATAGATCTACCGCTTAAGTCCATCGGTGTTCTGCCTACCCATTCACATGATCTAAGTAGTAAACCTCCTTACGTTAACATACCGTGTATAATAGTACTTGTAAACAAAGTAACATGTATTTCACCCCCGCAGTTAAGAAAACTGAAAACAGTTAGAGAAAAGGGGGACATGAACTCACAGTGAAGCGTCTCTACCAAGTATCTCCAAATCGGAAAGCTGTGCGACGACCTACAAGTGCTAATTCTATTAGACGGACGGCCGTGCCTTAGCTTTCTAGTTTAAGTTTTTGGGAAATAGTTAGACAACTATTTCGTGTGTATGTTCTGTATATACTTGGTAGTTAAACTCCTTCCCAAGGATGGGGGATTCAATACATGTGCGTAAGTTACGTTTTAATAATCGAGTGGTAATATAATTACCGGTGTAACTTATATATTCATGTGAAAGCGTTCGTATTATTTTGGAATCGTTAACGTTTGTAAATATTATTTTTACTCCTAAAAATAATATTTATGTATTTTCACAAAATAATCATAAACAGTGTTGTGACAATATATATTTATCACGTTAAATTTTGTGAAAATCCCACCTCCGAATATTAGTAAATAAAGTCATGGCGAAATTTATATTTCGAAACATGTCAAAAATAATTCCAACACTTATGGTGTAAATAGTTCTAAGTGTTAGGTTTTTAGAAAAATTTCGCCAGAGTTTCCTCTGTAACTGGAGGTGGCCACGCTCTTAAGCGTATCATTTTCTTTATCAAATCAAATCAACCAATGTTCTCAACATTATCAAACAACTTTTCAACATTTTAACTAGTCAAAGATAGACATAATCGCCAAAAATATACGAACTTGTGGTTTGTCTAAAAATATGTAGTAAATCTCTTTACTTTTAATGGTTCTTTATATAAAACACTCCGATCTTGTAAAAACCTCGTTTTTGGAGAAAATCCATCTTTACAACTTCTAGTAACTTTTGACAAAACTAGTTCTTTGTCGGATCTTTTCATTTCACAAGTGTTTACACACTCGTGGTTTATAAAAATCATGCTTGTCAATGTAAGATCCATCTTTTAAAATACACGATTTCCTTGATATGTGGTCCTTTGAAAATACCGGGTGTAGATACGTAGATCTACTAGTTTTAAACACTTTTGTACAAGTTAAAACATTTTTACACAAGTTCATGTTTCATGTGTGGTAGAGTTTCACCTTTTAACCCTTGTATTATCCAAAACAAGCTTATGTTAAGATCAACGATCTTACCAAACCGGGTTAAGCGGTGATCCGAGCTACCACATCATAGATCGGGTCTAAATAATCACATATTTCGAATACTACAACTTTTACACAACACATATGCTATTAACCACCATTTTTCATGTTTTTAGTAGACTTTTAAGCATCAAATTGTATGTTAACGATATTTAACCGACATAATTCCTTTTAACCACCTTAGATAAGTTCAAAAATGAGTTTTAAGTGTTATACCTCTAGCTCGAGGCTAGGGAAGATTCTTGACGAAATACGGGTGGATAAAAGCCAAAGAAAGAGGTCCTTCGTGTTCCGCTTGCTCCAAGCTTCCTAATACGTGACCTCTAACACTTGTATGATGATGGAATGTGATGATCAAGAACCGAAAGTATGATGAGGGTGGGTGGGGGTCTCAGCCGAAAGTGAATAAGAGAGGGAGAGAGTTTGAGTTTGGGTTGTGGTGAAGTGAATGATCTTAGTGCAATTACATGAACTTATAGGCAAAGATTGAGTGATTAACCATTGGATTTAGTGTTGTTTAGATATGGGACAATGGTGATTTAAATAATAAACCAAGTACTAAGCATGTTCCCCCATAGTTAGGCCGGTTAGGATGGGGGGGGGGGGTCCTAGTCCGATTTCAAGTAGGTTAGTTAGGGTAACTAAGTTAAGTTAGTCAAGTGTTAAGTATTAAACTTAGTTACTTGTATGTTATGCGTTATGGCGGGTGTTAGGGTAATCAGGGACCCTAACTGGCTCAGAAAAATATAAATAGTGAAAATAATAATATTTTCATGTTCCGGGTAAAGTCCGGTTGTTCGATTGGATAGTAATCCGTTAAAGCGTTACTAAAGCTTTAAAGTGTCGTTATTGTTATTTTTAGTGACACATCTTGTTTCCGACACCTTGGAAAGTGTCTAGTAGTATTTTCCCATATTTTGGCACTTTATTAGTCAGCTAGAAGCTGAATTATTTTTGTAAAGTGTTGTGTTTTGTACTTGAAGTACGTTTTAGGCACATCCAGTCAGTGTATCTTATTCCTAGAGACGCAGTTCCACAACCCTTATATCCCTACACTCACTGCTAGTGTAGCAAAACATTTCAGGCTCTTATAGGCCTTAGAGACAGTGTTTGCCTGATGCTGGCTTTATCAGCATGTTCAATAGGTTATCCGTGTATTGTGCTACTGTGCTTTTTGTGCATCATGGTTGTCACTAGGGTTCAGCATGTAAATAATGTAGTGACAGCAAGCAAGTATGATGCAAGTAAGTACATGTATCAGATATCAAGTAGCAGTTCATCAGCTAGTTCAAACCAGCACAATAATTAAGCAGTAATTAATCATTAATTAAGTCGTACGGATACCTGGTTTAGTGCGGGTTGTCACATTCTCCCCCCGTTAAATAAATTTCGTCCCGAAATTTAAGTTCTGCTTGTAGATGCAGGGTTCTTAGGAAAAAGGTGGGGGTATTTTTCTTTCATCCGGTCCTCACGCTCCCAGGTGAACTCAGGACCATGTCTGGCATTCCAACGAACTTTGACGAGTTTGACACTGCTCCGGCGGGTCTTGTTAACTTTCCAATCCGTGACCTCGACAGGTTCTTCAACGAAGTGGAGCGTGTCGTCAATATGAATCTCGTCGATGGGAATGGCAACGTCAACTTGAGTCGGACTTTTCTTCAGGTTGGATACATGAAATGTATCGTGAACACCATTCAGTTCAGCAGGTAGGTCCAACTTGTATGCTACTAGTCCTATTCTTTCCAGAATTCTGAAAGGACCAATGTAGCGCGGATTTAACTTCCCACGCTTCCCGAAGCGTGCCACCCCCTTCCAGGGTGATACTTTCAATAGCACCATTTCTCCAACTTGAAAATCCACATGTTTTCGGTTTGGATCCGCATAGGCCTTTTGTCTGTGGCGAGCTGCTTCGATGCGTTTAAGAATTTGCGCAATCTTGTCTGTCGTCTCTTGGACGATCTCGGGACCAGCAAGCTGCCTATCACCTGCGTCAGACCAACATAGGGGTGATCGGCACTTGCGTCCGTATAGGGCTTCAAATGGCGCGACACCAATACTGGTGTGGTAGCTGTTGTTGTACGAAAATTCGACCAATGGTAAATGCTTATCCCAGCTACCGCCCAAATCCATAACACATGCCCTCAGCATGTCTTCCAAAGTCTGTATCGTTCGTTCGCTCTGGCCGTCAGTTTGCGGATGAAACGCAGTGCTCAGATTCAATTGTGAGCCAAAGGCTTCCTGGAAGGATTGCCATATCCTTGATACAAACCTTCCGTCTCTATCAGAGATGATTGAGAGAGGTACTCCATGGCGTGCGACAATCTCTCTCATGTATATTTCCGCAAGTTTACTAGTACTGTCTTTCTCTCTGATTGGCAGAAAGTGTGCGGACTTTGTTAGGCGGTCAACTATCACCCAAATCATATCATGGCCTCTTGGCGTTCTTGGCAATTTCGTAATAAAATCCATGGAGATTTGTTCCCATTTCCACTTGGGAATCTCAGGTTGTTGCAGCAGCCCTGAAGGCTTCTGGTATTCCGCTTTAACCTTAGCGCACGTTAAACATTTGCTCACGTAAACAGCAACATCGCCTTTCATCCTAGGCCACCAGTAATAATCTTTGAGATCCTGGTACATCTTATCCGCTCCAGGGTGGATAGAGTACCGTGATTTGTGAGCTTCATCAAAAATAACCTTCCTCAATTCACCAAACAGAGGAACCCAAATCCTTTTCTCAAAACATAACGTTCCTTCCTCGTTTGGTACCAAAAGCTTCTCCATCCCACGGAGATATTCCTCTTCAAGATTCCTTTCCTTGAGAGCTTCCTTTTGTGCGGCACGAATGCGCAAGGAAAGATCGGTCCGTATAATCATTTCCAAAGCCCTAACTCTTATGGGCTTGATTCTCTCTTTACGACTTAGGGCATCGGCAACAACATTCGCCTTCCCTGGATGATACTTTATCTCGCAGTCGTAGTCGTTCAGCAACTCAACCCATCGTCTTTGCCTCATATTCAACTCTTTCTGGTTGAATATATGTTGTAGGCTCTTGTGATCTGTGAAGATTGTACACTTCGTACCATAAAGGTAGTGTCTCCAGATCTTTAGTGCAAATACCACTGCGCCAAGCTCTAAATCGTGTGTGGTATAGTTTTTTTCGTGCACTTTCAGTTGACGTGATGCGTAAGCAATGACCTTTTGACGTTGCATCAACACACAACCCAATCCTTGACGCGATGCGTCGCAGTATACCACAAAATCGTCAGTACCTTCCGGTAGAGCTAAGATTGGCGCATTGCAGAGCTTATCCTTCAATATCTGAAATGCTTCATCCTGTTTGATTCCCCAATCAAACTTCCTTTCCTTCTGCGTGAGGAGTGTCAATGGTTGAGCGATCTTTGAAAAATTCTCAATGAATCTTCGATAATAGCCAGCCAAACCCAAGAATTGCCGGATCTCGGTTGGCGTCTTTGGCGTTTCCCAATCTTTGATCGCCTCGATCTTGGTTGGATCCACGTGGATTCCGTCTCCATTTACCACGTGCCCAAGGAATTGGACTTCACGTAGCCAAAACTCGCACTTAGAGAATTTGGCATACAGTTGTTCCTTCTTCAGCAGCTCTAGAATGGCTCTAAGATGCTGCTCGTGTTCAGCTTTCGTCTTTGAATAAATTAAAATGTCATCGATGAATACAATCACGAACTTATCCAAATACGGCTTGCAAACTCTATTCATTAGATCCATGAATACTGCAGGTGCGTTTGTCAAACCAAACGGCATAACAAGGAACTCGTAGTGTCCATAACGAGTTCTGAAGGCTGTCTTCGGGATACTTTCCTCCTGTATCCTTAACTGATGGTATCCAGATCGAAGGTCGATCTTTGAGTAAAAGCTTGAACCTTGCAGTTGATCAAACAGATCATCGATTCTTGGCAGAGGGTACCTATTCTTGATTGTCAGTTTGTTCAGCTCCCGGTAGTCGATGCACATACGAAAACTACCGTCCTTCTTCTTGACAAACAGGACCGGAGCTCCCCAAGGCGAGAAGCTTGGTCGGATAAAACCCTTGTCTAACAACTCTTGAAGTTGTGTTGACAGTTCCTGCATCTCAGACGGAGCAAGTCTATACGGTGCCTTAGCCACAGGCGCGGCGCCTGGAACTAAGTCAATGTGAAACTCTACTTGCCTCTGAGGTGGCAGTCCAGGTAAGTCTTCTGGGAAGACTTCTAGATATTCCCTCACGACAGGGATGTCTTCGATTCTTGGCTCAGCAGCCTCTTTATCCACAATGTGTTCCAGAAAAGCAACACATCCTTTTTGCAAACACTTCCTTGCGTTCAAGCAGCTGATAATCCTCAACGGCGTCTCACGCTTCTCTCCGTGAACAACAATCGTCTCACCATCATTGGTTGGGATGCGAACAACTTTTTCGTGACATACTATCTCAGCCTTGTTGCCTGATAACCAATCCATTCCTACCACCACGTCGAAGCTTCCCAACTGGACTGGTAGTAGATCCAAAGCAAACTCACGCTCTCCTAATTCGATCACACAACCTCTGATAACTTCATTGGCTTCTACTAGCTTCCCATTGGCCAATTCGATTGAATACGGAATATCTAACTTATTAGCGGCTAACCCAAGCATATTCTTAAATTCTAACGACACGAAGCTATAATCGGCACCAGTATCAAACAAAACAGATGCATAGCGTTGATTTACAGGGAACGTACCAGTAACAACATTGGGGTCCTGGCGCGCTTCCCTTGCTTCGAGTTGGAACACTCTTCCGCGGGCTTGGTTTAACTCTGGGCAGTTTTTCTTGAAATGCCCGATATCACCGCAGTTATAGCATCCCAGTCTTTGCCCGTTTCCACCAGCTTGATCATTCCTCTGATTACGATTCACAGCGCCCGCTTAGTTAGCATTGTTGCCTCGATTCCCGTTTCCTCCATAGTTTCCTTGTGGGCGATCCCCAATACCACCACGATTATTGTTTCTATTTCCATATCCTCCCTGGCCTCCCCGACCGGCAGGGGCCCAACAAGTGTCCTTCAAGTGACCACGTTTCCCACATACTTCGCATACTTTTAGCCCACATTGACCAGAATGGTGGCGTTGGCAGGTATTGCATTTGGGCTGGGCGCCCATGTATCCTCTTCCTTTCTCTCTTCTACCAGCTGTAACCTGAGCTGGCGTGTCTGATCCTCCTTTCTTAACCACTACACTAGCGCCCTGCTTGAAGTTTGAGAACTTCCGTTTGTTACCTCCTGATGACTCGACGTGAGTCTCTGCCTTCTTCGTCTTGATCTCATCAAACTTGTTCAGGCGGATGGCCTCTTCGGTGAGAGCCACGCTTAAATCAATCGCCTCAGTGATAGTTGCTGGTTTGGAGGAGGTCACCATACTTATGATTTGAGGAGCTAAACCCCAAATGAAGCGCTCGATTCGCTTGTATTCTGGTGTAACCATGTAAGGAACCACTTGAGATAAGTCGTGAAACCTTTGAACGTATTCTGCGACCTTTGGACCGTCCATCTTTAAGTGCCAAAATTCAGTTTCCAACTTTTGAATTTCTGCGCGAGAGCAGTACTTTTTGCGCATAAGTTCTTTTAGTTCGGTCCAGGTCAGCGCGTAGGCAGCAGCTTCGCCTAGTGTCTGTACTTGCAGATTCCACCAAGAGAGGGCTCCATCCAAGAATAGCCCTGAGATATAGGTGACTTGCTGATCCAGTGCGCACTTGCTCATGCGAAGAACAGATTCGGTTTTCTCAGCCCAACGAACAAAGGCGACAGCACCTCCTGTGCCATCAAAGTTTACGGGCTTGCAGTCTAAGAACTGCTTGTAGGTGCATCCTGCACATACGTTATAACATACATTTGGCATTAGCATCATTGCTAGAGATATCCAGTTAGGTCACGGTATGTCTTAATGACTTAATATTACCGTGAGGTGGATTGTTATTGCCTTGGTTAATACTTCCGCTCGTTCCGGGCTGAGATGCTGCATATTGTGCTATGGCAGCAGCAATAATCTGCTGGAGTTCTGCCTCATTAGTAGGCATGTGTGTCTCACGTCTCGGCGGCATCTTCTAAAAGATGGTTTATGTTGGTCAGGCCATAGTAAAACGTACGTATATAGTAATAGTAATAGCACATCACATCTCATGTTATCAATACATCACAAATACCAAACACACATCATACAAATAAGCAATCAAGCGAATCAAATATGATGAGAATACTGCGATTGCCATATATCGAGACCACATAGTAAGTGTATCAGTACATCATAGTGTCATACAATCATCCATCAACTAGGGGCTACATCACCCCTGTCCAAAAACTACATCAATCAGTGTCAATACATCAAATACAAGTCAACAAAAGTCAGAATCAACTGTGGTCTCCAAAAATACTGTGCAATCCAACAATCGCCGTCTTCTCATCCTCGTCTACCCAAACAGCACTGATGAGCTCTATACAGATGGTGGTGGAGGAGGGGGAAAGTGGGTGTAAAACAAACGACGTAACTGGAGCCAGTCCTCCTCCTGGGCTTGCTGAGTACGAATGATAGAGGCAACCTGCTGCTCTAGTGTAAAGAGACGAGCAGCATAATCTGGAGGTAAGGGTCGAAATGGCTGCAGAGGAGAGTGCGTCTGACCATGGCATGGACACGGTGGCAGCTGAGCTCTCTCGAGCTCCTGGATGCGCTGCGTGTGTGACTCGTGCTGAGCGACAAAAGACATCAAAACGTCCTCGATAGTATACCCCCTGTGGAAAGAATGGTAGGGGTCAGTAGGTGGCATACCAGAGTCTGGTGCCCAAAGAAACGGCTCACTAGTGGGGTCGAAAGGTGCCACGTGAAATGGAGCAACAGTGGGTGGAACAGATGACATCTGTGGCATGAAAGGGATAGGCATCGATACATGCCCAACAGGATGGGTTGAAGAACCCTCTCCAGGCCTCGCTGGAGGTACAAACTGTGGAACCTGGAAAGAAAAATCAACATGTCGCGTAACAGGGATCTGAGGGGGAAAAGGGGGAACATCCTCATCAGCAGGTATCCAACCGTGCTGTGCATGCTCATCTGGTGGATCCATGCGTGCCGCGAACAGTGCATGCTCGGTCTCCAGTGGAATGGGATCAGGTGCAACAAAAGGATGGACAGGTGCAATGTGCTCAATGGGAGGGTCAACAGGTATAGCGACAACGGGTAAAGGATCAACAGGATCAACAATGACATGATCGCCCTCCATCAAAGGAATATCCACGGGGAGATCATCAGCAACAGGCTCAAAAGGGATGTCAGCATGTACTGGGTCATGCTCAGGTATGGGGTCTAGAGCGGCTGCCTGCTCTGGAGCAACGGCAGGCTCGAGGTCATCAAAAGCCATCTCAAAACCAAAATCTGGGTCGATAGGATCCACTGGGTCATCAGGGTCTACTGGATCCTCCATAAACTGATCCATCGGAATAAACTCCAAGTCACGATCTGGGTCGAATCCTGGGGGAAACATAGGATCGGAATCCCCCTCATCATCGTGGTCGAAAACAAAACTGGGGATAGGGGCAACAGAAGATGCCTGATCAGGATCTGATCCATGAGAGAAGTGCTGCGCACTCTGGATGTGTGAGGGTACAGAGGCCACAGACTCAAAGGAGTCTGGGACTGGGGAGTGAGCAGGTGACTCCGCGGCGGGAGCATCTGCGATCAACAAGGGACCATCAGCAGCAGGAAGGGCCTCGCCCTGAGCATCCTCCTCGAAAGGCTCCTCCTCAAACATATCAACATCATCCTCCTCGTCGTCGATAGGCAAATCGTAAACAGGGTACGAAGCAAGCGGTATAGGGGCAGGGATCACTGCGAGTGGTAGATCCCCGGCCAAAGGACCATCTGCGAGCTCGTCAGCACCGTCAGGTAATGCGAAGGGCTGAAAATCGTCCTCATCTGTGCTCGTGACGTCGGACGTGTGAACCTCATGCTCCGATGACTCTAGGTCGTCTGATACGATAGGCCTAGGGCCTGTGGTGTCTGAACCACCAGTGTCTGTAGAATCCATTTGTCTGTAACATATACACAAACATGCACAAATAGTCAATCATATAATCAAATAATCACATAAGTCACCAAGTAAGGTATCACATAATTCTCCTAGTCTTACTAGCCAATTTCTCCCAGTCTTTAAGACTGCTCTATCCTCCACCTCGACCACTTAGATCGAGCCTCGGTCCCCTTGACCGAGCCTCAGTCGTCATGACTGAGCCTACTCTTCCTAGCCATCTACCTTGGTCACCTAGACCAAGCCTCGATCCTCCAGACCGAGCCTCAGCCCTCCAGGCTGAGCCTATAATAAATCAACGTACTCAACTACCTCGGTCACCTAGACCGAGCCTCGATCCTCCAGACCGAGCCTCAGCCCTCCAGGCTGAGCCTTATAATAAATCAACGTGTTCAACTACCTCGGTCACCTAGACCGAGCCTCGATCCTCCAGACCGAGCCTAAAAATTTATAAAATGTGCTCAACATTTGTTTGTAAAAAGTTTTGGATCTGGACTTAAGTGGTATGCAGAAAAATGTTTTCGTGAGAGCCCTAGTGATCATAGTCTAGACTCGAGAAGGAATCCTAGTTCGCTATGATCAGAGCTCTGATACCAAGCTGTCACACCCTGGCTTTGCGGAAGCGTGGTTAATTTGGTGTGACTTCTCAATACCATAGCTTAATCATAACAAAGCTATATGAGTTAAAAACATGCAAGATCATCCATTAAGTTTTGAAAACCAAATACAGTACCATTGTTTTAACGGGAACATACCCTAACAACCATAACCTTGTTCAACAGACATTACAAACTTAAACATAATATAAACATGGTTTAAGGATTGTGTCTTGTCCAGGAAAGAGACACATCCCCTAAACCCCGGATGACCTTGGAAACTAGTGCAGCGGAAAACATGCCATACCGTGCCAGATCTCGTTAATTTCCTGAAATACATGTAAGTTGAAAAATCAACAATAATGTTGAGCGAGTTCATGTGTAGTGAGTATGTAAAACACTATGTAAGTATAAAAGTTTCCTGGTATGTAGTAGTGTAAGGAAAAGAGAGATCGTCAATGGGTTGCAAAGCCATTGATGTATGTGAAGTGCAAGTAGGAAGACTCCAACCTAGCCGATTTATGCGTCGGGCAACCAAGTCACTCAAGGTCCGTTCTGTTGGTCCTCTCAGAGGTCCGTTCTGTTGGGCCTAGAGTTGGGCTCGCTACACCCAGATAGATCTACCGCTTAAGTCCCTCGGTGTTCTGCCTACCCATTCACATGATCTAAGTAGTAAACCTCCTTACGTTAACATACCGTGTATAATAGTACTTGTAAACAAAGTAACATGTATTTCACCCCCGCAGTTAAGAAAACTGAAAACAGTTAGAGAAAAGGGGGACATGAACTCACAGTGAAGCGTCTCTACCAAGTATCTCCAAATCGGAAAGCTGTGCGACGACCTACAAGTGCTAATTCTATTAGACGGACGGCCGTGCCTTAGCTTTATAGTTTAAGTTTTTGGGAAATAGTTAGACAACTATTTCGTGTGTATGTTCTGTATATACTTGGTAGTTAAACTCCTTCCCAAGGATGGGGGATTCAATACATGTGCGTAAGTTACGTTTTAATAATCGAGTGGTAATATAATTACCGGTGTAACTTATATATTCATGTGAAAGCGTTCGTATTATTTTGGAATCGTTAACGTTTGTAAATATTATTTTTACTCCTAAAAATAATATTTGTGTATTTTCACAAAATAATCATAAACAGTGTTGTGACAATATATATTTATCACGTTAAATTTTGTGAAAATCCCACCTCCGAATATTAGTAAATAAAGTCATGGCGAAATTTATATTTCGAAACATGTCAAAAATAATTCCAACACTTATGGTGTAAATAGTTCTAAGTGTTAGGTTTTTAGAAAAATTTCGCCAGAGTTTCCTCTGTAACTGGAGGTGGCCACGCTCTTAAGCGTATCATTTTCTTTATCAAATCAAATCAACCAATGTTCTCAACATTATCAAACAACTTTTCAACATTTTAACTAGTCAAAGATAGACATAATCGCCAAAAATATACGAACTTGTGGTTTGTCTAAAAATATGTAGTAAATCTCTTTACTTTTAATGGTTCTTTATATAAAACACTCCGATCTTGTAAAAACCTCGTTTTTGGAGAAAATCCATCTTTACAACTTCTAGTAACTTTTGACAAAACTAGTTCTTTGTCGGATCTTTTCATTTCACAAGTGTTTACACACTTGTGGTTTATAAAAATCATGCTTGTCAATGTAAGATCCATCTTTTAAAATACACGATTTCCTTGATATGTGGTCCTTTGAAAATACCGGGTGTAGATACGTAGATCTACTAGTTTTAAACACTTTTGTACAAGTTAAAACATTTTTACACAAGTTCATGTTTCATGTGTGGTAGAGTTTCACCTTTTAACCCTTGTATTATCCAAAACAAGCTTATGTTAAGATCAACGATCTTACCAAACCGGGTTAAGCGGTGATCCGAGCTACCACATCATAGATCGGGTCTAAATAATCACATATTTCGAATACTACAACTTTTACACAACACATATGCTATTAACCACCATTTTTCATGTTTTTAGTAGACTTTTAAGCATCAAATTGTATGTTAACGATATTTAACCGACATAATTCCTTTTAACCACCTTAGATAAGTTCAAAAATGAGTTTTAAGTGTTATACCTCTAGCTCGAGGCTAGGGAAGATTCTTGACGAAATACGGGTGGATAAAAGCCAAAGAAAGAGGTCCTTCGTGTTCCGCTTGCTCCAAGCTTCCTAATACGTGACCTCTAACACTTGTATGATGATGGAATGTGATGATCAAGAACCGAAAGTATGATGAGGGTGGGTGGGGGTCTCGGCCGAAAGTGAATAAGAGAGGGAGAGAGTTTGAGTTTGGGTTGTGGTGAAGTGAATGATCTTAGTGCAATTACATGAACTTATAGGCAAAGATTGAGTGATTAACCATTGGATTTAGTGTTGTTTAGATATGGGACAATGGTGATTTAAATAATAAACCAAGTACTAAGCATGTTCCCCCATAGTTAGGCCGGTTAGGATGGGGGGGGGGGGTCCTAGTCCGATTTCAAGTAGGTTAGTTAGGGTAACTAAGTTAAGTTAGTCAAGTGTTAAGTATTAAACTTAGTTACTTGTATGTTATGCGTTATGGCGGGTGTTAGGGTAATCAGGGACCCTAACTGGCTCAGAAAAATATAAATAGTGAAAATAATAATATTTTCATGTTCCGGGTAAAGTCCGGTTGTTCGATTGGATAGTAATCCGTTAAAGCGTTACTAAAGCTTTAAAGTGTCGTTATTGTTATTTTTAGTGACACATCTTGTTTCCGACACCTTGGAAAGTGTCTAGTAGTATTTTCCCATGTTTTGGCACTTTATTAGTCAGCTAGAAGCTGAATTATTTTTGTAAAGTGCTGTGTTTTGTACTTGAAGTACGTTTTAGGCACATCCAGTCAGTGTATCTTATTCCTAGAGACGCAGTTCCACAACCCTTATATCCCTACACTCACTGCTAGTGTAGCAAAACATTTCAGGCTCTTATAGGCCTTAGAGGCAGTGTTTGCCTGATGCTGGCTTTATCAGCATGTTCAATAGGTTATCCGTGTATTGTGCTACTGTGCTTTTTGTGCATCATGGTTGTCACTAGGGTTCAGCATGTAAATAATGTAGTGACAGCAAGCAAGTATGATGCAAGTAAGTACATGTATCAGATATCAAGTAGCAGTTCATCAGCTAGTTCAAACCAGCACAATAATTAAGCAGTAATTAATCATTAATTAAGTCGTACGGATACCTGGTTTAGTGCGGGTTGTCACAGATCAGTATATCGACAATCTAAGTGAATTGTTTAATTCTAAGTATGAAATTAAAGCTTAACGGTACTTGTGACTTGTCGGATAGCTGATATGATTCCCTAACACGCTCACCAAAAATATGTTTGTATATAGTTTACTTTCATTGTATTTCATTTACTGCATTTTAGTTCTGTATTTCATTTCTAGTTTAGAAACTTTATAAAAAATCCAAAAAGATTTTATACTTCTACTTTATTTTCCGACAAACCAAAATGGAAAGTTGATCTTCAGATTCGAATATGAAGCAGATGCAGGAAGTTTCTGGACTGGAGGATGAGTTATGAGCTTAACATGATAAGTTTGTGAAAGTTGAAAAGTTAAAACAAGTTCATTAATTTGAGACTTGTAAATTTTCAGAAAATTGTTTGAAAATTGAACAAAATGTCAGTATGATTTATCTCAGATCAACCAAGGTCATTAAGTTGGACTTGGTAGACAAATTGAGTAATCAGGGTCATTAACTTGGACCTGAATGCTTAAGTGGATTTCTATTTCTGACAAAAACAACATAAGAGATTGAATGGTAAGTTTGAATTGAAACTATTATTATCATATATCTTATATTTAGGTAGAGTTTGTGTAGGAAACAGGAGTCAAGTTCCCCATGGCAAAGAAAATGTCAAAGTTTGAATCAGAATTCAAATCCCAGCAGATCGAGAGGGGGAGTTTTCGAAAGGGGGAGTTAAAATTCTGGATCAACACTCAAAGGGGAGATTGAAGATTAAAATTTGAAGATAAAGATTGAAGGAAGCTTTTACAATGTCAAGACAATTTGGAAAAAGATAAAGACTAAAGACTCGACACTGAAGACTTCGTCAACATCCAAGGGGGGGTCTGTTGGTGCATCTAATGTCTGTTAACTTCGTCTTAATTGAGTCTTATGTCTAGATAGGATAAACGAGCACACGACAGGGTTGAAACTAGGGTTTTATATGTAAAAGTGGGTGATTCCGCTTGAAAGTGTCAATGTGCAGTTCAAGCGAAATCAACACATGCTATTTTGCTTGAAACTGACATGTCATGTTCAAGCGAAATCATCTCTTGTATAAATAGGTGTGTGCTGGTGTCATTTGGAGCGGAATTAGATCATATGTTCTGAGTCGAGGTGCTGCCTGTTTGTCATTTGAATTGTAAAAAGCTCAGGATTGATCAATAAGAAGATAATTAGAAAGGAACAAGCTGTGTTGACATCTTTTACATTGATTCCGCCTTTGTATTTGATGATGAACTACTCAAATTGACTCGTTAGGGTCACCGGACGATCCAACATAGGTTAATGAAAGCAGCCAATTTTACTAAGCAGCAAGACACAAATTTAACCTAATTAAGAATAATCCAAATGTGTATAGAGATTGAAACCAAATACAGACAAAACTAACTTATTATATATCAAATAGTGAACCAATTTTCTGAAAAACAACATTATGATAACAACACTCTAAGAATGTAAATGTACATAGACATAAGATCAATCAATTTCATAGAGGTGAAATTAACAAATATGAAATCCAACGCTATAACACAACGGCTCTTTGACGCCTTTCATCGAACAGTTGGCGTGCATCTTCAACCTTGTTCAAACTTCATACTCGTAAAAAAAAAATCTTCTAAAGCAAATCATCAAGAGAACCAATAGAAAGCAAAGCATCAATGTTTTCATACAATGCATACTAAAAAAGAGTTCAATTTCATCTCATAAACAAGCTGTTAAAACCGGATACAGTGATGGTTCGTCGACAGTAGGAGTGGTGGATCGGGGTGGAGCGGCGGTAGGGGTCGACATTAGGTGGGGTAGTGGTTCATGGTGGTTAGTCGGCAGTTTGGATTTCCAAAAGACAGATGCACCGATAGAGATAGAGAGGAAGAAGACGGTCTTACAAACTTATCGTCCAAAATACGCGCAAAAGGAGGAAGCTTTTCAATGAAACCGATTCATGGTTATGGATGAAATCAATGGGGGTAGGGAAAATCATAAAATCGATTGGGGAAGGAAAACGTATTATGATGAATTTTGGAGTAGGAGGGAAATAGGTTACTGGGTTTAATTTGGGGGAAAATTTAGGAGGGAAGTAATTTTTGGTGGAAAAAAAATTAGAGGTATTTTTTAAATTATAAAACTACTCTTCTAAATTAATTATAAAACAGGTTTTTAATTAATATAAAAATGTTATTAAGTATACTTGCACAGCTATAATAAGTAACATTGAAACTTATGTATTTCTTGTATTTTTTTTTACTAAATATATAGTATAATTATAGTATAATTTTTGTATGAATGTATTAGGTCTTAACGGTTAGGCTTTACTATGTCATATTGAATGTTAAATGGTTAGATCTTTTTCTAGTAAGCCATACTATATTATAATGCCAATAGTAGATCATAAATGTGTTTATAGACTATGATGGGCTTTATTAGGTCGTATAGGTCTTAAAGGATTAGAACCTTTTGTAGAGAGTCGTATCGTATCATAATGGCAATATTTAAGTAATTATAAACTTCAAATAAACCAATGGAACAATTAATCAGTTTGATTTGAAGGTTCAAACATGGCTTACATCATGAACCTCTAATCAAGACTAAAGTGATGATTATATATATATATATATATATAGAAAACGTATATCGTACATTACGGCTTAACGTACTTCACGTACAACAACTTGCGTGATTTGTTCTATAACATGCGTGATTAATGTTTTCAATATGCGTGATTATTGTGTTTCAACATCCGTGATTTTAGATTTTTGAGTTATAACGTGCACGATTTTAAAATGAGCGTGCGTAATTACCTGTCGTACGTGAAGTACGTTAAGCCGTAATGTACGTCAACCTTCCTATATATATATATATATATAGGGGAAGGTTCATTTGAGAAGAAATTTAATGTGAGAAGAAAAAGAAGAAATGGCATATTAGTAAAATGTTATTTCATTTATAACTCATATCATTAATTTTTCTCTCTTTAATTAATTAGTTAACTAATCATTAATTATCCTACATATAATTTACAAAACCTACACATATCAAAATTTTCCTACATATACCCCACACGTTATAGAATTTTATCATACACAGTCGAAATTCATCCTACACACCTCGAAATATATCCTACACAAATCGTAATTTATCCTACACAACTAGTAATTTATTCTACACTTTAAATTAAGTTTTTTTTTTTAATTTGGAAAAAGTATATATTTTGAAAAGGAGTTACAAATTTAATTTAGCTACTTATTAAAGGGGAAGAATACAAATTAATGATTTATGTAAGTTTACCAATATACCCTTATATTAAAATTAAATACAAATATTAAATGAAGTAAAATGAAGCATTCTTATTGGTTGAAACTTCTTCTTTTTTCTTCTTACAAAAAAATTCTTCTCATTTGAACCCTCCACTATATATATATATATATATATATATATATATAGGGGAAGGTTCATTGGGGAACACTAAAAAAGTGGGGAACAGCGGGGAACCGACTCAAACGAACTCCGATTGGACTCATTCCAGCGGCGTTGGAACCGGCTCGTCGAACCCTAACTAAGATCTCTTAACCCTAAACCCTAAATCCTAACTCCTAAACTCTAAACCCTAAAGCTAAAAAATAAGGCTAAAACCTAAGCTAAACCGTAAAATCTAAACTATAAACCTTAAAAGCTAAACCCTAAAGGCTAAACCTAAAGCTAAACCCTAAAGCTAAACCCTAAACCCTAAAGCTAAACCCTAAACCCTAAATCTAAACCCTAAGGCTAAACCCTAAAGCTAAACCCTAATATATTTAGGGTTTAGGGGTTATGATTTAGGGTTTAGGGTTAAGAGATCCTAGTTAGGGTTCGACGAGCCGGTTCCAACGCCGCTGGAATGAGTCCAATCGGAGTTCGTTTGAGTCGGTTCCCCACTTTTTTAGTGTTCCCCAATGAACCTCACACTATATATATATAGGGTTGAGTTCATTTCAGAACTCTAAATAACTACAGAACTTTCAGAACTCCTAATAAACAATCATTTTATATATAAGTTTTTGTATTTAGGATCTTTTTATCATCTATTATATGTATTTCTTTGATTACATACATGTTAAAAGTAGTTTACATATGTTTAATTGCCAAAATTATATATATGTGTCATAACTAATTACATATATGTAAAAAAACTAGTTTACATATGTGTAATTATAAAATTACATATAAAAAATGATAAAATTACTCTTAACATGTATGTAATCTTAAAAATACACATAATAAATGATAAAATTATCCTAAACATAAAAATATATAAATAAAAAGATTGTTTATTAGGAGTTCTGCAAGTTCTGTAAATATTCATGGTTCTGAAATGATCCTGACCCTATATATATATTCGTTAATAATTCAAGAAAAAACATCTATATTGAAGATTGCAATCTTATAACTAATTACAACCTTGGATTCTTGAAACCGATTACTATTGAAATCTTGAAAACTTACTGCTAGATTAGAACCCAGAGCTGACTGAACCGAGTTAAAATAATCAACTGCTTTGGGTCTGGCTCCGCTTTTTCTAAAAAAATTAATATTGTTGTATAGTTATATATTGTAATTTAATTATATTTAACTAAAATGCGGGTCTAGTCTCTAGTTAGACTTTTTTTTTTCGAGCAGACTCGCGGTTGATCTTTAATTGGTTACTTTTTGTCATTTTTCTCTCACTAAGCGCGCACATTGCGATGAAGACGCAATTGATTTTGATCGCTATCGGCTAAGCTCATTATAGTACCAATACCATAACTACATACACTATGGGAATTTTATTGGTATTTGGCGGTGGCTCCGCTCTAAATATCGAAACATAAACACAAAAGAGTTATATCGTAATTTAAAAAAATCTTGAGATAAGACCAAGCAACATGTTCGTAATTAATTTTGGTTTTCCTTTTGGAGAAAATAGAAAGTAGAAAAAACAAACATGTAAGATAAAAAAAAAAGCTAATAACAAAACTACACTGAAATAAAGGAGGACTCAAGATGGGATTCGAAACTTCGCCGATTGGTTTATCATTTAAAATCAAAGCCACTCAACCAACTAAATTTCTTGTTAGCTAATTTGTTTTCTAATATAGATATAATTCTATTTTATCCCATTTCACTTGAATCTCCTTTTTTCCAGTTTGTTCTATAACCAGCCATTATTTACTTTTATTATATTGTTATTAATTATTTGAATTTAACAGTTCATTATTTTGTGTAATGTTATTTAACAGTATGGTAAGTTAAAGAGAAATAATAAAAATTTAAAGTTTAACTGTTTAATTTTTAGATGAGTTGGTTAAACAAATATTGAACTATGCTTTCTCGTGTTATTTATTTGTTGTAAATCAAATATTATCATAATTAGCACATTTTGTGTGAGAAAAAGTTGCAACCTTTTAAAAAAAGTTACACTTATTAGTAAAATTTGCAACTTTTAGATAAAAAGGCTACACTTCTAATAAAATCTTGCAACTTTGTATGAAAAAAGTTGCATTAGACTCATTTTCTAGTACTGTTATAAGACCCTAGTGTCAAGTGTCCTATTAAGTTATGTTATAATAGAACTCTAGCGAATAAGCGTCCTATAAAACTGATGTTTTATGACTCAAATATCAGGTGTCCCATTACAGTGTATTATAATAACACCACAATGATTAAGCGTCCTATAAAGGTTAAATTTATAAGACCCAAGTTTCAAGTGTCTTTTTAAGTTATATTATAATAAAACTCTAACGAATAAGCGTCCTATAAAACTAATGTTTTATGACTCAAATATCAAGTGTCCTATTACGGTGTATTATAATAACACCATAATGATTAAGCATCCTATAAAGTTTAAAGTTATAAGACCCAAGTGTCAAGTGTCCTATTAAGTTAAGTTCTAATATGACTTCGACTAGAAAGGGTCCTATAACACTGAACATTTATGACTTAACTACAAGGTGTCCTATTAAGTTATGTTATAACAGGACCCCAGATGATCAAGTGTCCTAATACAGTACCACATAATGGGACACTAACAATTAAATGTCTTATAAAGTACTTTATTAGGATCTACATTTTAATTGTCCTATTAAATTATATGATAATAGGACCCTAAAAAATCATCCATCCTATTAAATAGTTTTTTAGGACACCGGTTTACGAGAGTATATTATAAAAGGATCCCACAAGTTTATTAGTCCTGTTAAATAGTTTTATAGGACCCTCTTTTACAAGCGTCCCACATAAAAGGTCCTAAAAAGCCATTTTTGTTGCAGTGTATAAATTACATCAATTGTGGCATAAAACTAACCATTTTTAGTACTAATATTGGAAAAAATGTGTTTTTGTCTTCCTTTTGTATTTTCAGGATTAAATGAGCTCAAATTAACAAAAGAAGCAAAAAGACAGCTAAATCTAACATAAATACAAGAAAAGGAACAAACGTGGCATGACCGACCTCCCCGACAGCATCTTCCCAAGCAAAACAAGAGAACAGAAGGCTGAACACGCCCCGTGCTTAGTGAACACGGGGGCGTGCCCAAGTGCCAGCATAAAAGACAAAGCTATAGAAGCTTCTATCGCCCACCACGGGGTCGTGCTTAGAGGACACGGGGTCATGGTCAACTATAAGATTCGCAGAATCCAGGCAAATCTTGATAGTACAGATATGCTTTTGCACATGGGGGCGTGCCTAGCGGACACGGGGGCGAGGTCAACTAATGCAGACAAACTGCAATTAATGAAGACAGGGAAGAGGATGGACACGGGGTCGTGCCCAATGGACACGGGGCCGTGCCCGAGCTGCTGTTCAGGCTATAAATAGGGGTGCTTGTCTCATTTGCAAACCATCCCTTGGCACACCACCTCTCTCACACTTCACACTTCACCCACCACCCACCACCATCACAACACCGTCATCCATTGTCCATCATAGAGTGTGTGAGTCGTCTCAGGATCCAATATTGATCGTAAGAGTTCTTGACAATCAAAGGCCATGTTTGCCTAAGTCTCTTACATCACTTGGTGAAGACAAGTGTCTAGTGTAATACTTTTTATTTTTAATTTTTTCGCACTTTTTACTTGGTTATGTATTAATGACTTTAATAACTAGTTTCTTATGTTGAAGGTGATTCTTCCTTATCGTTTGTCCGTGGTGTCTTGGCATTATTTTACTGTCTATATAAAATAAAAGATTTTCACCATTCATATCTCCACAGTCTATATGGAGGTATGTTGGCTACCTGGTCGGGGGTTAAGGGAACGATTTGGTAAGAGTCTTGCCTTGTTCAGTGTATAGATCCTGCAAGGACCTGGGTCAAATTTAGTAGGATCTCCTTCAATACTCACCGGTATTGGATGGCGGGGGTCCAAACTCTTTGATCCCCTCATATGTAAGCTAATATTAATACTTTAATCCGGCTACTTAGGACTGTATCATTGCTGACTCAGACTACTTAGTCGAGGGTAACGTCACCTTCAAAAGAGGGGCCTACCATAATATGCATTAATAACCTAATTAATTATCTTTCAATAATCTGACCCTTTAGGATTGTATCCTTGCTGACTCAAACTACTGGGTTGAGGGTAACGTCACCTTCAAAAGAGGGGCCTACTACAATAACTAAGATAATCTCTTAAAAAGTGCAAAAGTGCGGAAATAATCAAAGGTTACACTAAACACGAGTCGGAGCCAAGTGATTCATCTTGTCTATCTGTTTTTACTTTTATTTTATTTTTCAGCATTTTAGTTAGTTTTTATTTTTTTTATTTTAAAACCTTTTTCTAACTTTTGATTTGATTAGACATTGAGGATAATCCGGTACTAAAAGCTCTTGTGTCCTTGGACGACCTCGGTATCTTACCAACACTATACTACGCTCACGATGGGTGCACTTGCCCATATGTGTATTTGGTGTTAGTAAATATCGTGTTTTATAAATTTAAAACTTGACTAACGTGTAAAAAGTGCTTAAAATATACTTAAAATTATATACACACTTTACGCATATCAAGTTTTTGGCGTCGTTGCCGGGGACACAAGGATTTTAAGAAAGTTAGGAATCAACGGCCTAATCGTTTTTTCTAATTTTTCTGTTTTTTTGGATTTTCGTAGTTTTTCAGTTTCTGCAGAGCTCAGCACGGACCGTGCCCAGCATTGTCACTGGCAGTTTTTATTTTCCGAGTTACAGAGAGTTGAGCACGGGGCCGTGTCGGTGCAACACGGGGCCGTGTCCAGCTCCCCAGTAAAAGGGATCCGGAAAACAATCACTGTATTTCCGACCACGGGCTGTGTTCACTTGAGCACGGGGCCGTGGTGAACCTTCTGACCCACGTTCTTTTCTGTTTTTATTGCAGGAATTGGAACCCAGGCGACACATCTGAACTTTCTACATAGTGTATGAGCTCCAGTTCTAGTAGAGACATAAAAGAACCTCTTGAAGAACCCGAACGCTTTCTCAGAAAAAGACTTAAAGCTAAAAACCAAGAGAAAGTTTCAGGGGACCCACTTCCGATGGCGAACCAACATACCCTCATGGATTACCTACGCCCCACCGTAGGTAATCTCGGTGCCGCTATCAATGCACCGAATGCCGAAGCCAACAACTTCGAACTTCGGCCACATTTGATACAAATGCTTCAAAACTCCGCAACCTTCCATGCGCTTGCGGACGAGGATCCTCATCTACATATTACTAATTTCTTAGAAATATGTGATACCTTTCGGATTAATGGAGCATCAAACGACGCCATCCGCCTTCGTATGTTTCCATTTACACTAAAAAACCGAGCTAAGGCTTGGCTTAACACCCTCCCAGTTGGCTCGGTAAACACCTGGGATGAGCTAGCCCAAAAGTTTCTATATAAGTATTTCCCTCCTGCTAAAACGGCTAAACTAATGACTGAAATTAATACATATTCACAAGAGGATGGGGAATCCTTATATGAAACTTGGGAAAGGTTCAAGGAGCTACTAAGAAAGTGTCCTCATCACGGTCTTGCGGTATGGCAACAAGTATCCACGTTCTACAATGGGTTGTTGCCACACACAAGACAAACACTTGATTCTAGCTCCGGGGGACTTTTAGGTAATCGTCGCCCAAATGAAATATATAATCAAATTGAGAAAATTTCTCAAACCAATTTTCAGTGGCACACTCCCCGAGGCAATAAATCTATTGCCCCGGGCGCCCATAAGGTTGATGAAAGAACTTCTTTGCAAGCCCAAATCGAGGCCCTTTCTTCAAAAATCAAAAAGTTAGAAATGGCAAAAACGATCTCGGTAATGGCTTGTGAAGGGTGTGGTGGGCCACATGAAAATTGGAGTTGTATGAAAGAATTAAATGATCAAACGGAAACGGTAAACTACATTGATAATAGACCTAGGCCGTCGGGTCCTCCAACGGGTACCTACAACCAAGGATGGCGTAACCACCCTAACCTTGGTTGGAGAGATCCCGGCAATAGTAGTAACCAACAAAACCAACGAACTAACTTTCAACAACCACAAAATTTTTCTCAACAACAAGGTGGACGAGAAAGGCTTGAAGATACTGTATCTCGCCTTATCTCCGACACCGAAAAGAAAAGCTCGAATCGATTTCAACAGTTGGAATCGAATTTTAGAAATCAACAAGCTAGCATTCAAAACATTGAAAAACAATTAAATCAAATAGCTCAAAATTTCTCCGAGAGACCACAAGGCGCGTTACCAAGTAATACCGAAACCAACCCAAAGGCGCAAGTACATCTCATAACATTAAGGTTCTGTTTGTTTTCTTGGCAGAAGCTCTTCTAGCCACTTATGTCTGCGTCGCGCAGACCTTTGGGTCCTGCAGCTTGTTTGTTTTCCAGAAGCACTTCTCAACTTTTACCTCTTCCCCACCTCTTCCTCAAACAGACATAAACCCACCTCTTCTCACCTCTTCTCACATCTTCTTTCTTTCAAACCCTTTTCTTCCACAATACCTTCTCTGCAAACACACATCAAACACAGAGACAAATCTCATCTCCTCCAAACAAAGCACACCCATCTGCTCTCTTCCTCGGCTCCAGCGACGGGTCTACCGTTCTTCGGTCAACAACACACACCCAAACCATTTTCCACCCTATACCAAACCCCCTACTCGCAGAACGGAGATGGAGGTTCACGGCGACGGTGGTGGCGTCGGGTTGTTCGAGCAGGAGAGAGAGTTCAGAGACGGAGATGGAGGTTCACGGCGTACAGCGGCGGTGGTGCTTGAACCGAAGGCGGTGGAGGTGGTGGTGCTTGAACCGAAGATGATGGCGGCGGAGGTGGTGGTGCTTGAACCGAAGATGATGGCGGTGGTGGTGCTTGAACCGACGAAGATGATGGCGGTGGCGGTGGTTGAAAGACGAAGGCGGTGGTGGTGGTTGAACGACGAAGATGATGGATGTGGTGTGATGGCGGAGGTGGTGCGGTGGTGGTGCTATGGGCGGAGGTGGTGTGATGGCAGATTGTAGAGAGAGAGTAGAGAGAGAGAGTTGAGGCAGAGACTAGAGATGTGTGTGTGGTTGTGAGAAGTGAGAAGTGATTTTGTAGAAGAAGGAAAAAAAAACAAACCCCCTTCTCCTTGCAAACTGCAGACATTTGGTCCACCTCTTCTCCTGCAGATGTCTGCAGATGTGGTCCGCAGACTGCAGACCTTTTCTCGCAGAAAAAACAAACACCACCTAAGAAACCGTACCGTGGGTCCCGAAGAGGCTCCACTTCCACCAACTGAAAGAAGCCAATCTAGCCAAACCACAACTCCACCCGCACCCCAACAAGAGAAGGCTTCTCCACCAGTTCAAGAGCCCACTAAGACTCCTCCGGTTCCATACCCCGGTCGGTTAATTCGTCAAAAGACTGATGAGCAATTCGCAAAGTTTGAAAATTTAGTAAAACAATTGCATGTTAATATTCCATTTATCGAAGTCCTAACTCAAATGCCTAAATATTCAAAATTCATGGGGACTTCCTCACTCATAAAAGGAAAATTGAATCATTGCAATTAGTTAACTTAGGTGCAGAATGCTCCGCCTTACTACTCAACAAACTCCCGCAAAATAAGATTGATCCTGGAAGCTTCACAATTCCTTGCTCAATTGGGGAATCCCCCATTCTCAATGCACTAGCCGATCTTGGGGCTAGCATCAACCTCATGCCCGCGTCAATGTTCAAACGACTCGGCCTAGGAAAAACGAGCCCTACAAAGATGAGCATACAACTAGCCGACAGATCCGTCAAATATCCACAAGGTGTCGTTGAAAATCTATTGGTCAAAGTCGACAATTTCGTCTTCCCAGCCGACTTTGTCATACTAGACATGGAAGAAGACGCCGAAGTCCCTCTCATCCTAGGGAGGCCATTTCTAGCCACAGCCCAAGCAGTGGTAGACATGAATGACGGAACACTAACATTGAAGTTTGGGGACGAGGAAGTGAAGTTTAGAATTGGAAAAAGAGTAGAAGACGAAGACCCGGTCAACTACATGAAGGTCATAGACTCAAGCTTGGATGACGCTCTCCGACGGTGTAGCATGGGATGCAAAACATCTCACTTGGGTAACATATGACCAGGCTTTGGGTCTAGCCAAGGACCCTTATAAACGTGGCGCACCACGGAGTCATTCCGCGGAACTATCCTTAGTTTAGTTTAGATTAATTTTTATGTTTTCTAGTTTAGTTTTAATTTTCAGGAATAAAACACACTCGGGATGGTGAAGGATAACAAGGGAAACTTGAACTAGCACCCCATGCACGAAAACAGGGCCATCCGACGAAATTTTCTTCATTACAGCAAGTTCAGCACGGGCCGTGCCCGCCCAACACGGCCCCGTGCTGCACAGTCTGCAGAAAATGCCCAGTTCAGGTAACTGGACACGGGTCGTGTTCACTGAACACGCCCCCGTGTCCAGGCTTCTGTTTCTTTTTACAAATTTCTGTTACTGGCGATCTGAACACGGGGCCGTGCCCGGACACCACGGGGTCGTGTCCAGACGACCAGTAACATAAATTTTGCTTTTTCACACCTTTTTACACATTCAATCAAACTAAAAATTTATTTTTGGGACACATTGAGGACAATGTGTAATTTAAGTGGGGGGGGGGGATGCTAAAACTTTGAATCTTGCAAGTCCTAATCACAAGCCTTACACAAAACTCTATTGGAACCGCTAATCACCCCAAATTTTTTCAAAAATTTTTCATTCTTTTACTTGTCTAGGTTTAATTTGGGAATTTCAAATTCTCAAAAGGTTATATTTTTACAAATTTACAACCGAGAGCGTCGTGATAAAAAGAACCAACATAAGAAAATTATGAAACGGCATGACAAGCTTAGTTAAAATTTGATTATATATACTTGATCACATAAAAACCCATTCCCACAAAAGTGAGTTTTGAGCCTTTATTGAGCATACAAATATATACCTTTAAACTAAATGCTCATTTTTCGTTTCTTGTGTGAATAGCCGCTTGGTTCTTATGACTCTAGAACTTGCCACGACGATACATTCCCGGTCCTTACCAACTTAAACCCGAGTAAGTAAATGATGGAGGCATTAGGACTAACCCTTTTTATTTCTACACCATCATTTTTTTTTTACCACCTACCCAAAATCCCCCTAGTTAACCCCTTTGAGCCTAAACCTTTTCATTTCTTAACCCAAAAACAAACACCCTTTTTACCCACCAAAACCCTTTTTATTTTAAACCCTTTGTTTTAGTAACAAGATCGGTTTTTCTTATGACTTTTTTCAAAAAAAAAATGTTGATGATGAAGCAAAAGAGAAATAAACAAACAAGTTCATCCAAAATAACTTTGTTTGAATAATGGCTTCATCAAAATAAAGATTGCAAAAATAAAAAGTCTTACGAAAACCGACGCTTTTTACGTCTTTCACCCTTTTACTAACCACTAACCCAACCACCTACCTTTAACCCAAGCCTAACCCTTCACCCAAAAGTCCTCTTGATATTTACAAAGGTATATAGTTAAAAAGTAGGAGGATTGATTGCTTGGCAAGCCTATGGTAGGAATAAGTTCCATGCCGCTCTCGAATGATTCACTAAAATACATCTTCGGCCGAGTGTTGAGTGATCCCCCGTGAGGTATGTGAACTTGCATATAAATGGAATTTTAAAAAGGCATGTTATGCCCTAATAAGTAATTTATCTTATGAAATGTTTTAAATAAATCATGACGAATAGGATTGTAAATAAAAAAAATATATAAATCTTGATAAAGAATCTTGGAAATCCCGACACTCTATGACAAGCCCAAAAACCTTCTCTTCTACCCATTCCATTTGGGAGTGTAAAGCCACATTATAAAGAGTTTTGCTTGAGGACAAGCAAAGATTCAAGTGTGGGGGTATTTGATGTGCACAAAATGCAACATATAAATTACATCAATTGTGGCATAAAACTAACCCTTTTTAGTACTAATGTTAGAAAAAGTGTGTTTTTGTCTTCCTTTTGTATTTTCAGGATTAAATGAGCTCAAATTAACAAAAGAAGCAAAAAGGCAGCTAAATCTAACATAAATACAAGAAAAGGAGCAAACGTGGCATGCCCGACCTCCCCGACAGCATCTTCCCAAGCAAAACAAGAGAACAGAAGGCTGAACATGCCCCGTGCTCAATGAACACGGGGGCGTGCCCAAGTGCCAGCATAAAAGACAAAGCTATAGAAGCTTCTATCGCCCACCACGGGGCCGTGCTCAGCGGACACGAGGTCATGGTCAACTATAAGATTCGCAGAATCTAGGAAAATCTTGATAGTACAGATATGCTTCTGCACACGGGGGCATGCCCAGCGGACACGGGGGCATGGTCAACTAATGCAGACAAACTGCAATTAATGAAGACAGAGAAGAGGATGGACACGGGGCCGTGCCCAATGGACACGGGTCCATGCCCGAGCTACTGTTCAGGCAATAAATAGGGGTGCTTGTCTCATTTGCAAACCATCCATTGGCACACCACCTCTCTCACACTTCACCCATCACCCACCACCATCACAACACCATCATCCACCACCATCATCCATTGTCCATCATAGAGTGTGTGAGTCGTCTCGCGATCCAAGATTGATCGTAAGAGTTCTTGACAATCAAAGGCCATGTTTGCCTAAGTCTCTTACGTCACTTGGTGAAGACATGTGTCTAGTGTAATACTTTTTATTTTTAATCTTTTCGCACTTTTTACTTGGTTATATATTAATGACTTTAATAACTAGTTTCTTATGTTGAAGGTGATTCTTCCTTATCGTTTGTCCGTGGTGTCTTGGCATTATTTTACTATCTATATAAAATAAAATATTTTCACCATTCATATCTCCACAGTCTATATGGAGGTATGTTGGCTACCTGGTCGGGGGTTAAGAGAACGGTTTGGTAAGAGTCTTACCTTGTTCAGTGTATAGATCCTGCAAGGACCTGGGTCAAATTTAGTAGGATCTCCTTCAATACTCACCGGTATTGGATGGCGGGGGTCCAAATTCTTTGATCCCCTCATATGTAAGCTACTATTAATACTTTAATCCGGCTACTTAGGATTGTATCCTTGCTGACTCAGACTACTTAGCTGAGGGTGACGTCACCTTCAAAAGAGGGGCCTACCATAATATGCATTAATAACTTAATTAATTATCTTTCAATAATCCGACCCTTTAGGATTGTATCCTTGCTGACTCAAACTACTGGGTTGAGGGTAACGTCACCTTCAAAAGAGGGGCCTACTACAATAACTAAGATAATCTCTTAAAAAGTGCAAAAGTGCGGAAATAATCAAAGGTTACACTAAACACGAGTCGGAGCCAAGTGATTCATCTTGTCTATCTGTTTTTACTTTTATTTTATTTTTCAGCATTTTAGTTAGTTTTTTTTTTAAACCTTTTTCTAACTTTTGATTTGATTAGACGTTGAGGATAAACCGGTACTAAAAGCTCTTGTGTCATTGGACGACCTCGGTATCTTACCAACACTATACTACGCTCACGATGGGTGCACTTTCCCATATGTGTGTTTGGTGTTAGTAAATATCGTGTTTTATAAATTTAAAACTTGACTAACGTGTAAAAAGTGCTTAAAATATACTTAAAATTATATACACACTTTACGCACATCATCCCAACACGAGGGGGCATCATCTAAGATGACAAAGTCGGTTGGAACTACCTCTTGGCTTGTTTAAATTAAGACATTTCCGACCATTCCCGTGGTATTAATCGTTTTGTGATTTGAGAGAAAAATAGGAATTTTAAGAGGAGAAAAATCACTAGTACCCAATTTTTCGTAAATATAGTTTGGCGTTATGTTAACACAAAGGTCTTTATCAATTAGCACATTACTAACAAATATGTTTTGAAAAAAAACATGGTACCGGTTTTATGTTCATTTCATGATATTCATCTTTTATTAGCGAAGTTTGATCATTTGTTAACGTGATGCTTACTAATTCTTCGATTTTAGTAGAAGTGTTCAACTCTTTTAAAAACTTAGCATGTGAAGAAACCAAACAGTGATTTTCAAAAGAATGTTGTAAAATATGAATTTCTGAAAAAGTTTGATCTAGTTTAGAATCGTTCGTTTTAGGCTTACTGATCTGTGTAAAATGCAACATATAAATTACATCAAATAAGGCATAAAACTAACCCTTTTTTAGTACTAATGTTGGAAAAAGTGCGCTTTTGTCTTCCTTTTGAATTTTCAGGACCAAATGAGCTTAATTGATCAAAAGGAACGAATATGCAGCAAAATCTAACATAAATACAAAGAAAAGGAATAAACGTGGCATGCCCGACCCCCTCGACAGCATCTTCCCAAGCAAAAACAAGATATCAGAAGGCTGATCACGGCCCCGTGCCCAGCGGACACGGGGGCTTGGCCAGATGTCTGCAGAAAAGACAAACTGATAGAATCTTCTATTCCCAGCACAGGGGCGTGCTCAGCTCCACACGGGTCGTGTTCAACAGTAAGATTCGCAAAATCTTGCAAATCTTGATAGTACAGATACGCTTCTGCACACGGGGCCATGCCCAACAGACACGGGGGCGTATGGAGCCTAATGCAGACAATTGTAATTAATGAAGAAAGACAAAGTGGATGGCCATGGGGCCATGTCAGGGCTTCTGTACAGGCTATAAATAGGGGTGTTTGGCTCACTTCAAAGCATCCCTTGGCAAACCACCTCTCTCCCACTTCACCCACACTCCAGCACCATCACAACACCCGCATCCACCACCATCATCCATGATCCACCTTAGAGTGTGTATAGTATTCTCGGATCCAAGATTGATAGTAAGAGTTCTTGACAATCAAAGGCCATGTTTGCCTAAGTCTTTTACATCACTTGGTGAAGACAAGCATTTAATGTAATACTTTTGATTTCTAATCTTTTCGTACTTTTTATTTAGTTTTGTATTAATAACTTTAATAACTAGTTTCTTATGTTGAAGGTGAAACTTCATTATCATTTGTCCGTGTTGTCTTGGCGTTATTTTACTGTCTATATAAAATAAAAGATTTTCACAATTCATATCTCCACGGTCTATATATAGATATGTTGGCTACCTGGTCGGGGGTTAAGAGAATGATTTGGTAAGGTTCTTGCCTTGTTCAGTGTATAGATCCTGCAAGGACCTGGGTCAAGCTTACTAGGACCTTCTTCAATACCCACTGGTATTGGATGGCAGGGGTGCGAATGGCTTGATCCCCTCATATGTAAACTACTATTAATACATTAACCCGGCTACTTGGGATTGTATCCCTGCTGACTCAAACCACTTAGCCGAGGGTAACGTCACCTTCAAAAGAAGGGCCTACCACATTAAACATTAATAACTTAATTAATTATCTTCCAATATTCCGACCCTTTGGGATTGTATACTTGCTGACTCAAACCACTGGGTTGAGGGTAACGTCACCTTCAAAAGAGGGGCCTACTACTATAACTAAGATAATCTCTTAAAAAGTGCAAAAGTGTGGAAATCATCAAAGGTTACATTAAAGGAGAGTCGGATCCAAGTGATTCATCTTGTCTATCTGTTTTTATTTTTATTTTTCAGCATTTTAGTTTTTATTTTCATGTTTAAAAACCTTTTCTAAAAATTTTGATTTGATTAGACGTTGAGGATAAACCGGTACTAAAAGCTCTTGTGTCCTTGGACGACCTTGGTATCTTACCAACGCTATACTACGGTCACGATGGGTGCACTTGCCCATATGTGTGTTTAGTGTTAGTAGAATATCGTGTTTTATAAATTTAAAACTTGACTAACGTGTTAAAAAAAGGGCCTAAAATATCAATAAAATTATATCACACCTAACGCACAACAAGTTTTTGACGCCGTTTCTGAGGACACAAGGATTTTAAGAAAGCTTAAAATCGACGGCCTAATCAGTTTTTCAAAACCCTATTTTAAAACCGCGCGCATTTTTTTCATTTTTAGTTAGTTTTTGCATTACAGTAGCCTGAACACGGGGCCGTGTTCACTGAACACGGGGCCGTGCGGCATAATTTTTACAAAACACCAAGATACAGAGTCTGAACACGGGGTCGGGCTCGCTGAACACGCCCCCGTGCTGCACAAAACCAGTCACATTTTCAAAAACGCCCAGATACAGAACCTGTACACGGGGCCGTGCTCTCACTGAACACGGGGCCGTGTCCAGCCTCTGTTTCCATTTTTATTTTTGTTTTCTGGTCCCAAGTCTCTGTTGTGATCTGTTGAGTGATTCTTATGGATCAATACTCAGAAAGTTACAACTACCACTATGAGGAGGATGATTATTGGGAAGAGTATTGTACTATTTGTGGCAACCCTCATTCGGTACAATATTGTGACCTCTTTGAACCGTGCCCTTCGTACACCTACTATGAGGAGCCCAGGTATGAGCCATCCACTTCATACACATCTTATGAAGAACCAAGGTATGAACCTTCTCCCTCATACTCATATTTTGATGAACCAAGGTATGAGCCTTCATACTCATACTTTGAGGAGCCAAGATATGAGCCTTCACCTTCATATACTTAATATGAGGAACCAGGGCGTGAACAACCCACCTCATATGAGTACTATGAAGAACCAAGTTACGACCCTTATTCATCATATACTTACAATGAGGAACAATGGTGTGAACCATCTACTTCATATGAGTATTATGAGGAGCCAAGGATCGAACTTCCGAATTCAGGCTTTGAGGATCAAGATCCTTATTCTATCACCCATATAACCGATAAGATAATAGAACACATTAAAACTATCGAGCGCTGCATAAAATAATCCCGAACAAGGGAATAATTTACTTGTAATAAAGAAGAGATAGTTGAAAATGTAAAAATGGGAGAACAAGTAAGTGAAAAACCGACACATGAGGTAAACAATGAAAAAGGTGAGTCCGATAACTTTAAAATTCAAGAAGAGTCTAATTTTCAAGAAATTAATCTCTTGTCACCTTCTTTCGAAAGTCATAGTTTAGTACCCACTCATGCTAAGTTTTTAAAAGAGTTAAACACTAACACTAAAATTGACGAAATGGTAAGCGTTAAGTTAACAATTGATCAAACTACGCTAATAAAAGATGATCCATTTGAAATTAACATTACACCGGTTCCATGTTTCTTTCAAAATTCCTTTATTAGTAATATTACAATTGATAAAGATCTCTGTGTTAATATAATGCCAAATTACATTTTCAAAAAATTAAGTATTGGTGATTTTTCTCCACTTCAAATACCCATTTTTCTATCTAATCAAAAAACAATAAAATCAATGGGAATAGTGAGGATGTATTAGTTCAAACAAATCAAATGGTAATCCCAACTGACTTCGTCATCCTTGATGACGCTCCGTTAGTATTGGGACGACCTTTTGTAAAAACCTATGAAGCTTTGAAAAATCGAAAGAAAAACAATCTACCCAGCATTCAAAAGAAGTGTCGATATTGAGCGTTCAATGAAATATCCATTCGGCAATAATGACCCCCTAATTGAAGAAGAGATCGCCATAGAACAAACCTTTTTGGTTCCTGATCAAAATGAGCAACCAAATAAGGAGTCTCCGAAAGACCCACCACTTGAGCTCAAAGAACTTCCAAAAGGTTTGGAATATGCTTTTCTCGACAAAGATGGTAAGTTACCTGTAATTATTTTGTCTAAATTAACTAGTGTAGAAAAAGAAAAATTAGCCACGATTTTGAAAAAACACAAAAACACGATCGCTTGGAAGCTTGTGGATATTAAAGGAATAAGCCCTTCCATGTGCACGCACAAAATTTTAATGAATGATGACTATAAAACGGTAATACAACCACAACGTTGAGTAAATCCAAATGTCCAAGAAGTGGTTAAAAATGAAGTCATCAAATTACTTGACGCTGGACTCATTTACCCAATTTCCGATAGTCCTTGGGTAAGTCCCGTTCAAGTAGTTCCTAAAAAAGGAGGTATGACGGCGGTCACTAATGAGAAAAATGAATTAATACCAACGAGGGTCGTCACAGGATGGAGAGTTTGTATAGATTATCGTCGATTAAATGAGGCAACAAGGAAAGATCAATTCCCTTTACCTTTTATTGATCAAATGTTAGAAATATTATCCGGTCACAAATTTTATTGTTTCTTAGATGGTTTTTCAGGTTACTTTCAAATACCGATAGCACCCGAAGACCAAGAAAAGAAAACGTTCACATGTCCCTACGGAACTTTTGCTTATCGACGCATGCCTTTTGGTCTATGTAATGCCCCCGCAACCTTTCAACGTTGCATGGTGGCCATTTTCCATGACAAAATAGAAAAGACTATCGAAGTCTTCATGGACGACTTTTCTATCTTTGGAGATTCATATGACCAGTGCCTCGATAACCATAAACGAATGCTATCCTGATGTGAGGTAACTAACCTCGCCCTTAATTGGGAAAAATGCCATTTCATGGTAACGGAGGGAATAGTACTCGGTCATAAAATCTCGAGCGAAGGAATGGAGGTTGATCGAGCTAAAATAGACACTATTTCTCGATTACCACCCCCATCCTCCGTGAGAGCCATCAGAAGTTTCCTAGGACATGCCGAATTTTATAGACGATTTATCAAGGACTTTTCCAAAATCTCAAGGCCTCTAACAAAATTACTTGAAAAAGATGCTCCTTTCATCTTTGACAAGGATTGCAGCCAAGGATTTCTTACGCTAAAAGAAATGCTAGTCAATGCACCTATCATGATAGCGCCTGATTGGAAATTACCTTTCGAAATCATGTGTGATGCAAGTGACTTTGCAGTTAGAGCCGTCTTGGGACAAAGAAAAGATAAGCATTTTCACCCAATATATTACGCTAGTAAAACACTAAACGATGCACAAGAAAATTACACAACAACAGAAAAGGAATTACTAGCTGTAGTATTTGCTTTTGATAAATTCCGTTCTTATCTTGTTCCTTCTAAAACGATAGTTTATACAGACCATGCAGCCATTCGTTATCTCTTTAAGAAACAGGATGCTAAACCGCGTTTGATCAGATGGATTCTACTCCTACAAGAATTCGACATTCAAATAAAAGACAAAAGAGGAGCAGAAAACACCGCTGCAGATCATCTTTCCCGCTTGGAAGATCCAGCTTTGGAGGCAACTAGGGATGAGCTAATCAATGAAAAATTCCCAACGGAGTCCCTAGAAATGGTGGAATACCGAGAAGAACCATGGTACGCCGACTATGCTAACTTCTTAGCTAGCGGAATAGTCGCAAAAGGATGGCCACATCATCAAAGAAAGAAATTCTTTGCCGATGTAAAGCACTATTTTTGGGAAGATCCTTATCTTTTCAAAATGTGCGCCGACCAACTTATCCGATGATGCGTACATGGTAGTGAAGCAAGAAGAATTCTCCGCCATTGTCATGAAGGTCCATACGGAGGACATCATGGTGCCGCTAGTACCGCGCAAAAGGTATTTGATTCAGGAATCTATTGGCCAATCATTTACAAAGACGCCCAAAGTCTTATCAAAACATGTGATGCATGCCAACGATCAGGTAATATTTCTTAGAAAAACGAAATGCCACAAAATGGCATTCTTGTTTGTGAAATTTTTGATGTGTGGGGACTCGACTTTATGGGACCTTTCCCACCATCAAAAGGAAACAAATATATACTTGTGGCAGTGGATTACTTGTCAAAATGGGCCGAGGCCGAAGCCCTCCCAACAAATGATGGAAGAGTTGTGGTAAGATTCCTGAAACAATTATTTTCTCTTTTAGGAACTCCTAAAGCGTTAATAAGTGATAGGGGTACCCATTTCTGTAACCATCAACGTGAAAAAATTTAACAAGGTATGGGGTCTATCACCGGATCTCAATGGCATATCACCCTCAAACAAATGTACAAGCCGAAGTGACTAATCGAGGTTTAAAAAGAATACTTGAAAAATTCGTAGGATTAAATAAAAAAGAATGGGCTGATAAATTAGATGACGCTTTATGGGCTTTTCGAACTGCATACCAAACAACAATAGGTACCACCCCATATAAGCTTGTCTACGGAAAAAGTTGTCATTTGCTGGTAGAAATCGCACACAAAGCCTACTGGGCAATAAAAAACGTAAACTTAGACATAGAAATTTCCGGTAAAAATCGATTTTGTCAATTAAATGAATTAGACGAATTAAGAAATCACGCATACTCTAACTCCGAAATTTATAAGGAAAGAATGAAAATTTGCATGATAAACACATTAAACCTAATGAATTTCAAGTAGGAGATCAGGTTCTATTGTTTAATTCACGGCTTTGATTATTTCCCGGTAAATTAAAGTCTATGTGGACGGGTCCTTTTTCCATCACCCATATTTTTCCACACGATTCAATTGAAATAAAATCTCAGAATGGAATTCCATTCAAAGTCAATGGCCAACGGCTTAAGCTTTATCAAGGATTCATTAAGGATGAAGAGGAGGAGATCTCGCTGCAAGCGGCCGACGAATAAACAAAGGTTCAAGCATCAACATCATATCTTGTAAGTAACGAACGACGGGAAAACTTCTAAATCAGGTAAGATCTCTAAAACCAAGTTTTGGGAAATAGGTCACTCACACGTGCACTACTAAAAAAATTACCCACCCACGGGGTCGTGCCCAGCTGAGCACGAGGCCGTGTTCGCGTAACTGACGGGTTAAAAACCCCTTTTCTTTTCATTTCTTCACTTCAACACGACCCGTTTCCCCGAAAACTCTGTGGTTCCACTGCGATTTTCTGCAGATTTTCACATTCTTCCACCGTTCAACAACGTCAAGGTATGATTCTATCATCATAGTTAGTTAGATTAATCACTTGCATGTAGTTTAACATCAAAAATTTGGGGAAAAATCTAGGGTTCTTCAACTTGAACCGAATCAAACCCCAAATTTTTGCTTAGATCTGTTAGTAGTAGCGTAGTTGCATGTTATATAAAGTAAATCAACTTGAATTGTTTGAAGATTTGCCTAATTTCTCACAAAAACCTCAAACTCTTGTTTTTTAGCCGAAAAAAGATAAAATTGAAGGGGTAAACGGTTTGTTTTGGGAATAACGGCAGTTGGGGTTTCATTTTCGGGGAAAACCACACCTACTGGACCAAAAATTTTCATGTTTTCGAAACCGGGTCAAAAAATGAAGTTTTTGGGAAATAGACGCCTGAGCACGGGGTCGTGCTCAGCGAACACGGGGGCTTGTTCAGCAGATTTTCAGCAAACATGGGGCGTGTCCAGTGGACACGGGGCCATGTTCAGCTTGCTGTTTTCAGTTTTCTTCGAAAATTTACTGTTTCGTGCTAATTGTTTTATGTTTTCTTTCAGATGGCCAAGAAATTCATGAGATTCAACCGGAATGAATGGGCAGCTCAAGCCAGATTTGAGGTTCTCAAGACAAGGCCCGAGGAAAACCCAAGACAAGGCCCGAGGAAAACCCAAGACAAGTTTGCCTAGACACCCTGGAAGCAGTAGGGCAGCTTGACCGCTTCAACAATCTAATCACTGGTCCACTCAGGGTAGCCCTTTGTACTAGACTCCACTCGGTCCATGAATACAACATGGAGTTCTATAGTACATTGGCATTCAAGGCAAAAGCTGAGCCATTTGATCATGAAGGGGTTGAGCTTCGTTGTGCTGGGAATGTGCTTTCAATTTCGATTGCACAATTTGGGTCAATCATTAGGTTGTATGCTGAAGAGGATGCCGGAGACGAGGAGAACACGGGTGGTCTCCGTGAACTCCCGCAAAAACCAACGTCAAGCAGCATGGGCTCAGATTGGGGAAGGAGTCTATAACCCAAGCCAAACCAAAAGCACAAAGTTGCGGGACCCTCTATACCGCTATATCCATAGGGTCCTTAGCAACTCCCTCTGCCAAAGACATGACAGTACTGGTGTTGTTGCCTTGCGTGATCTGTTGGTCCTTAATTGCATTCACAACCGTGTAGCCCTCGATGTTCCATACCTGCTCCTCTGAAACATGCACCTGAACCAACTAGCAAATCCCCCGACCCCTATCTTCTATGGAGGGTGGATCTACCGCCTTTTCAAGAATTTTGTGCAAGGGATGCCAAGGTTCTTCCGTAATGGCCCGTGGTCGGGGAAGGTGGATCTCGTCATATGCCTCTCGATGGGGATTATCAATGAAGCGGGTGACGGAACTATTCGTTTTCAAACGGTTTAGGGTCATGTTTGGAACCCACAAGAGGCTCTCGTCCTTCACGCTCCACAAATCCGTCCTCCTCCACAGTACCAGTATCAGCATCATGGTGATCCGGGCCAATCCTCCTCTCAAGGAGGTGGTTTTCCTAATTTTCAAAGTTTACATGATCTCTTGCAGGAAAACCTTTTGTGCACCCACAACATCTACAGCATGGCCAGCAACATGTACACCCGGGTCGGAGCAATCGAGAGGAACATCGCCGACATTCAAGATGACATCGGCAATATCCGGGAGTACATGGCGGGTCAAGGAGGAGATGACGAGGATATGGATTGAGATGGAGGCGTCAGTGGTGGCATGACATGGTTGGAGCTCTACCCAGGTTAACCCCCTTATCTTACAAACAATTATCTGGCCTGCGTGCCATTGTTAAACAATTTACATTCCGTTAACACTTTTACTTTCCTGCATTTTTCTTTTTTTAGTTGTGATGTGGATGATGAACTTTTGGTATTTTAGGTTGTGTGTTATTTGTGTGGTGTGGTATTTAAGCATAAACAGGTACCTAGGAGGCTTGGAAGCACTAAGAATTAGTGCCACATAAGCCCGGAAACAAGAACCAAAAGCCAAAACCTGTTTTCAAGGATTACAGATTGTTAACAGGGGGTCGTGCCCAGCCAGCATGCCCCGTGTCCACCACCCTGTAGCTATTGTTTGTTTAAAACCCGCCCGACACAGGGCCGTGTCCACCAAACACGCCCCCGTGCTCGCCTTCTGTAAGTTTTCGTTACTTGCACTCTGACCACGGGGTCGTGCTCACCCAGCACGAGGCCGTGTCCAGATATCCAGTAACACCAAAACCTTGTTTTTAACACATTTTTACACATTCAATCAACCTAAAAAGTTATTTTTGGGACACATTGAGGACAATGTGTAATTTAAGTGTGGGGGGATGCTAAAACCTTGAATTTTGCAAGTCCTAATAACAAGCCTTACACAAAACTATTGGAACCACTAATCACCCTAATTTTTTTCAAAAAACTTTTCATTTTTTTTATTTATCTTGGTTTAATTTGGGAATAACAAGTTCTAAAAAGGTTATATTTTTACAAAATTACAACCGATAGCGTCGTGATAAAAGAACCAACATAAGAAAATTATGAAACGGCATGACAAATCTAGTTAAAATTTGATTATATATACTTGATCACATTATAAACCCATTCCCACAAAAAGTGAGTTTTGAGCCTTTATTGAGCATACAAGCATACATCTTTAAACTAAATGCTCATTTTTCGTTTCTTGTGTGAATAGCCGCTTGGTTTCTTACGACTCTAGAACTTGCCACGACAATACATTCCCGGTCCTTACCAACTTAAACCCAAGTAAGTAAATGATTGAGGCATTAGGACTAACCCTTTTTCTTTTCAACACCATTATTTTTCATTTTCTTTTTCACCTACCCAAAAATCCCCCTAGTTAACTCCTTTGAGCCTAAACCTTTTCATTTCTAAACCCACAAAACAAACACCCTTTACCCACCAAAAACCTTTTTTTTCTTTTAAACCCTTTATTTTAGTAAAAAGCTCGGTCTTCTTGTTACGTTCCTTATAAAAAAATATTATGAAGTCTAACAATAAACAAACAAGTTCCTCAAAGAAACTTTGTTTGAAAGTATTTAGTTTGAATAAAAGTCACAAAAACAAAAAAGTTTTACGACGACCGACGCTTTTTATGCTTTTAACCCTTTTTACTAACCATTAACCCAAAACCACTTACCTTCAACCCAAGCCTAACCCTTCCCAAAGTCCTCTTGATATTTACAAAGGTTTATAGTAAAAAAGGAGGAGGATTGATTGCTTAGCAAGCATATGGTAGAAGTAAGTTCCACGCCGGTCTCGAGTGTTTCACAAAAATACATCTTCGGCTGAGTGTTGAGTGATCTCCCGTGAGGTATGTGAACTTGGATATAAATCGAATTTTAAAGAGGCATGTTATGCCCAAATAAGTAATTCTCTTATGAAACGTTCTAAATAAATCATAACGAATAGGATTCTAAATAGCATAAAAATAAAATCCAATAAAGATCTTGGATTCCTGACACTCAAGACAAGCCCAAAACTTCTCTTCTACCGTGTAAGCCACATAATAAAGAGTTTTGCTTGAGGACAAGCAAAGATTCAAGTGTGGGGGTATTTGATGTGTGTAAAATGCAACGTATAAATTACATCAAATAAGGCATAAAACTAACCCTTTTTAGTACTAATGTTGGAAAAAGTGTGCTTTTTGTCTTCCTTTTGTATTTTCTTGACCAAATGAGCTTAATTGAACAAAAGGAACGAATATGCAGCAAAATATAACATAAATACAAAGAAAATGAATAAACGTGGCATGCTCGACCCCCTCGACAGCATCTTCCCAAGCAAGAACAAGATATCAGAATGCTGACCACGGCCCCGTGCCCAGCGGACACGGGGGCGTGGCCAGATGTCTGCAGAAAAGACAAACTGATAGAAGCTTCTATTCCCAGCACGGGGGCGTGCCCAGCTCCACACGGGCCGTGGTCAACGCTAAGATTCGCAAAATCTTGCAAATCTTGATAGTACAGATACGCTTCTGTAGACGGGGCCGTGCCCAACGGACACGAGGGTGTGTGGAGCCTAATGAAGACAATTGTAATTAATGAAGAAAGAGAAAGTGGAAGGCCAGAGGGCCGTGTCCAGCGGACACGGGGCCGTGTCCGGGCTTCTGTACAGGCTATAAATAGGGTGCTTGGCTCACTTCAAAGGCATCCCTTGGCAAACCACCTCTCTCCCACTTCACCCACACTCCACCACCATCACAACACCCACATCCACCACCATCATCCACCTTAGAGTGTGTGTAGTAGTCTTGGGTTCCAAGATTGATAGTAAGAGTTCTTAACAATCAAAGACCATGTTTGCCTAAGTCTCTTACATCACTTGGTGAAGACAAGCATTTAATGTAATACTTTTGATTATTAATCTTTTCGCACTTTTTATTTGGTTTTGTATTAATGACTTTAATAACTAGTTTCTTATGTTGAAGGTGAAACTTCCTTATCATTTGTCTGTGGTGTCTTGGCGTTATTTTATTGTCTATATAAAATAAAAGATTTTCACCATTCATATCTCTATGGTCTATATAGAGATATGTTGGCTACCTGGTTGGGGGTTAAGGGAATGGTTTGGTAAGGTTCTTGCCTTGTTTAGTGTATAGATCCTGCAAGGACCTGGGTCAAGCTTACTAGGACCTCCTTCAATACCCACTGGTATTGGATGGCGGGGGTGCAAATGGCTTGATCCCCTCATATGTAAACTACTATTAATACATTAACCCGGCTACTTGGGATTGTATCCCTGCTGACTCAAACCACTTAGCCGAGGGTAACGTCACCTTCAAATGAGGGGCCTACCACATAACGCATTAATAACTTAATTAATTATCTTCCAATATTCCGACCCTTTGGGATTGTATCCTTGCTGACTCAAACCACTGGGTTGAGGGTAACGTCACCTTCAAAAGAGGGGCCTACTACTATAACTAAGATAATATCTTAAAAAGTGCAAAAGTACGGAAATCATCAAAGGTTACATTAAAGGTGAGTCGGATCCAAGTGATTCATCTTATCTATCTGTTTTTATTTTTATTTTTATTTTTCAGCATTTTAGTTTTTATTTTCATGTTTAGAAACCTTTTCTAAAACTTTTGATTTGATTAGACGTTGAGGATAAACCGGTACTAAAAGCTCTTGTGTCCTTGGACGACCTCGGTATCTTACCAACGATATACTACGCTCACGATGGGTGCACTTGCCCATATGTGTGTTTAGTGTTAGTAGAATATCGTGTTTTAAAAATTTAAAACTTGACTAACGTGTTTAAAAAGGGGCTTAAAATATCAATAAAATAATATCACACCTAACGCACATCACTTACCTTCTTGTTGAGTTGGTTCAAGCGTGAGTTTTTCATTTTGTTCTTCTATTTTTACCTCTTCGATTATTACCTCTTTAGTACAAATAGCCTCTTCTTTTTCACAAGATCTCTTAAGTAAGAGTTCTAGATTTTTGAGACATTGTATGAGTCCTTCGGCTTTGGGAGTGATTGTTGGTGGTGTGTCCTAAGTTTCAAATGGGTTGGCATCCCAATCAAAGTCTAACTTTGGGAGCTCAAACCTTGGTTCTTCATAAGTGGTGTATGAAGAACTTGGTGTGGTGTATGAGGTTGATGGTTTAAAAAGGTAACAATGTTGTACCGAATAGGATTCTCCGCAAATGGTACAATAAGGTTCCTTATAATCATCCTCAATATAATAGGTGTAGTCTTCTGAGTAGTAATCCATTGTATTGGAAGATACCAAGAAGAATAACGAGCCTCGGGATCAGAAACAAAATTTAAAAATTTAACAGAAGATTGACCACGGCCCCGTGGGAAGTTCTGTATCTGTGCGTTTGAAAAGTTTTTAAGAAAAAGTTGCAGCACGGGGTTGTCCTAGCAGCACGACCCCGTGTTAAACCTATTGTAAACAAAAAAAATTTAAAAACGGGCGCGCAGTTTTGAAAAAAATGTTAGAATTTGATTAGGCCGCTAATTTTAAGCTTTCGTAAAATCCTTGTGTCCCCGGCATCGGCGCCAAAAACTTAACGTGCGTGTGTGAGGGTATATTTTTAGTATATTTTTAGCTCTTTTTAATCGCCGATTTCAAGTTTTAAATTTATAAAAACGGTATTCTACTATCACTCTACACATACGTTTGGGCAAGTGCACCCATCGCGGACGTAGTATGGTGATGGCAAGATACCGAGGTCGTCCAAGGACACAAGATCTTTTGGTACCGGCTTATCGTCAACGTCCAATCGAACCAAACTTTGAGAAAAGATTTTTTTTAACTATAAAAAGATAAATTAAAACAGAAAATAAAATAAAAATAAAAACATATAGACAAGAAAGAATCACTTGGATCCGACTTATCTTTCATGTGCCCTTTTGATGATTTCTGCACTTTGGGCATTTTAAGAGATTCTCTTAGTTATAGTAGTATGCCCCTCTTATGAAGGCGACGTTACCCTCAACCTAGTGGTTTGAGTCAGCAAGGATACAATCCCACTATGTCGGAATATTGAAAGATAATTAAGTAAGTTATTTAAGCAAAAAGTGGTGGGCCCCCTTCCAGGCAGGGATCACCCTCAATCCGTTGGTCTGAGTCCAGTAGGGATACAGTCCTCGCGAGGTTGGTTTAAAGTTTTAATAGTAGTTTATAGATAAGGGATTCAAGCTTTTTGCACCTCTCCCATGGTGAGTAATGCCTGCTCTGACTGGTGAGGTGTTACTAGGCTTGAACCAGGTTCACGCAGGATCTATACATTGAACAAGACATAAAA
>JARYGA010023428.1:0-27537 GCA_030545235.1 Helianthus tuberosus
AGACAGAGTAATTCCGCTTAAACATGCTCAAACGGAATCAAACATGTTAATTCCGCTTGAACCAGTCCACACGAAATCACATTACAAGCGGAATTATGATTTCAAGCGAGATTAGCCATGTGATTTCGTTTGAAATGGCTATTGCCAATTTCAAGCGAAATTTCCTGTAAATCTATTTTCTCGTTTTCCATGCCATGTTCTATCTAATCACATACAAGACTCGATACAAGACGAAGTCGATAGACGCATGCACCAACATACCTCGTATCCCTATCAGAGATGATAGACACTGGCACTCCGTGGAGAGATACAATCTCATCCACGTACAGCTGAGCTAACTTATCTGAGCTGTGTGTTTCCTTAATAGGTAGGAAGTGGGCTGACTTAGTCAGTCTATCTACTATCACCCAAATAGTATCATTTCCTCGCTTTGTCTTTGGTAACTTGGTGATAAAATCCATAGTCACCATTTCCCACTTCCAGATGGGAAGTTCAGGCTGTTGTAGCAAACCTGACGGCTTTTGGTGTTCTGCTTTAACTTGAGCACATGTCAGACATTTAGCCACATAAGTGGCTATAGACTTCTTCAAGCCTATCAGCCAATAATTCGCCTTCAAATCCTGGTACATTTTGTCACTTCCAGGATGAACATAATACTTAGAACTCTGGGCTTCTTGAAGGATAACATCCCGAAGTCCTCCATAGATCGGAACCCATATTCGTCCATTCAATCTTAGGATTCCATCCTTGCTATATGATAATTGTTCAGCAGTTACTCCCAACTTCTCATTCGGGTAGTTGGCTTCTAATACAGCTTCTTTCTGAGCGGCTAGCACTCTTTCATTCAAGCTGGTCTTCAATTCAATGCTCTTGGCATTGATTCTAATAGGCTTAACCCTTTCCTTCCTACTTAAGGCATCGGCGACCACATTCGCCTTGCCTGGATGGTATCGGATTTCACAATCATAGTCATTCAAAGTCTCCATCCACCGACGTTGTCTCATGTTTAAATCCTTCTGATTAAACAAATGTTGAAGGCTCTTGTGATCAGAATAGATCACACACTTGGTGCCATATAAATAATGTCTCCACAGTTTCAGTGCAAATACAACGGCACCCAACTCCAAATCATGGGTGGTGTAATTCTTCTCGTGCACCTTTAACTGTCGAGAAGCATAGGCAATGACCTTGCCTTTCTGTATGAGCACACACCCCATACCAGTGTGTGATGCGTCGTAGTATACTACAAATTCCTCTATTCCATCAGGCAATGTCAACACCGGTGCATTGCTCAACTTCTGCTTGAGAATGTCAAAGGATTCTTACTGCTTAGGACCCCAGTCAAACTTGATATTCTTGCGGGTTAGTGAGGTTAGGGGTGCAGCAATCCTCGAGAAGTTTTTAATAAAGCGTCTGTAGTATCCTGCCAGACCCAAAAAGCTACGAATCTCTGTGGGCATCTTTGGTTCTTGCCAGTTCATGATAGCTTCAATTTTAGCGGGATCCACTTGGATACCATGCTCACTAACCACATGTCCAAGGAACTGGACTTCACGAAGCCAAAATTCACACTTTGAAAACTTAGCGTAGAGCTTCTCATGCTGAAGAAGTTTAAGAATACAACGAAGATGCTTCTCATGTTCAGCTTGATTCTTTGAGTAAATAAGGATGTCATCGAAGAAGACGATGACAAATTTATCCAAGTAGGGCTTGCATACGCGGTTCATGAGATCCATGAACGCTGCTGGTGCATTAGTGAGCCCAAAAGGCATCACTAAGAACTCGTAGTGTCCATATCGAGTTCTGAATGCAGTCTTGTGCACATCTTCATCTCTAACCTTCAGCTGATGGTAGCCTGATCTCAAATCGATCTTGGAAAAGTAACTTGCCCCTTGCAGTTGATCGAACAGATCATCGATCCTGGGCAAAGGATATCTGTTCTTGATTGTAACCTTGTTTAGCTCACGATAATCAATGCACAACCGCATTGATCCATCTTTCTTCTTAACAAACAGAATAGGTGCTCCCCAAGGAGATGAGCTAGGTCTAATAAATCCTTTCGCCAACAAATCATCCAACTGAGTTCTCAACTCTTTCATCTCAGTTGGGGCTAATCGGTAAGGTGCTCTTGCAATAGGTGCTGCTCCTGGTATAATGTCGATTTTGAACTCCACTTGCCTATCTGGGGGTAAACTAGGTAGTTCTTCACGAAATACTTCTGGATATTCAGAGATGACAGGGATGTCTTCAAACTTGGTTTTTGGTTCATCAATAGTTACTTGTGCCATGTAGATGACACAACCTTTCCTCAAACACTTTGATGCCTTAAGCATAGACACTTGCTTAGGCAACCCATACTGAGTGTCTCCCTGTATGGTAAGTGGCTCGCCATACGGAGTCTTGATCACCACTTGTTTCTTGTCACAAACAATCTGGGCTTGGTTATGAGATAACCAATCCATGCCTATCACTATGTCGAAACCAGCTAATTTCAAAGGAAGCAAGGATAACGGAAAAGAGTGGTTCCTAACGGATATGAAACATCCATCTAACATGGTTAAAGCGGTTTCTATGGTACCATCGGCTAATTCTAATTCATATTTTATGCTTAGGGTCCTAACGGGCAGATTTAATAACTTACAAAACTTATCATCAACAAATGACTTATCTGCACCCGAATCAAATAATACCCTTGCATAAACATTGCTAACAAGGAAGGTACTTGTTATCACGTTATCATCCTGAACTGCTTCCCGTGCATCCATTCGAAAGACCCTTGCATTGGTCTTTTTGACTTCTTTAGGCTTTTTGGCATACTTAGGGCAGTTGGACTTGATGTGCCCCTTCTCGTTACAGTTATAGCACGTCACATCCTTTATCTTCTTGCAGTCTATCGTCTTGTGCTCAGTCGACTTACAAATCCCACAAGCCCTTGGCTGAGATTGGGACTTGGATTCATATCTGCACCTTCCCAAATGGTGCTTCCTCTTTTTGGGTTGGAAGTAATCATTGGTATGGTGACCTTTCTATTCGTGAAACTCACAATACTGGCTTGATTTTTCCAATCTTTTGTTTTTTTGGCAAAGGTTGAGGAGGGCGGAAGCCGTGTTTTACCTCTTCGGTTGCCCATATCTCTTGTGGAGTCTTGGTTAAGGCTATAAAGTTTATGGTTTTTTCTCGGCTTGGAGGGTTCCGGCCTTCAGGCCTTCTGGAATCCGAACCTTTGAACCGTTTGTCATAAGAGCCATACTGGAAGCTCCAGTTAAGAGTTTTTTTTTGTTCTTTGATGTCTACAGCTTATTCTCCTCGAATGTGGGCTTCAGCCCTTTTGAGTGCTTCTTCAAGGGTTTTGGGTATGCATTTATTGAAGTCTCTTGTGAGACATTTGGAATTTATAGCATTCATGAACCCTGCAACCCTAATCTTTTCATTGGCGTAAGTTAAACCTTCCTTCATGTACCTTTCGGTGAAATCTCTGAGACTTTCATCATCACGTTGTTATGGGAAACCTTTGCTAAGATCGTCAAAGGTCTGAATGCTTTGTTCAGGAAGGTCATTGAACCATATGCGTGAAGACCCTTCAAGGGTTCGCATGAACATGAGATAACATTCCAGGCTGGGCCATTTTTCAATCCTTGGAGCCCTGACGAAGATTTAGAGGTGGTCTTCAGCACCGTGATAGCATCTTTATCTGGGTTTGAAACTCGTACTCAACAATTTGTTGGGAGAAGCAAGATAAGTTGTTAGACTTGTAAGGTTTTGAGAGGTATTTTACTACCCTTGAAGCTGGGTTACCGCTTGAGGTACCCTGGTGAGTGGTTGGCACTTGGTTGATGAAATTAAGGTTAAAGCCTTGAAGGCTTTATGTGTCATCATCACACTTGGGCTTCTCACCCAACTGTTGATCACCTTTCTTGAACCCTGAACTCTTTTTGTGGCCAGAGTTCCCTTTATGCTTCTTGTCAGAACGGTGTGAGTTATCATCCTCACGCTTTCTCTCTTCAGCATCAGAATGCCTAAGCGATCTCTGCCTGACCGCATCAAGGGTAAGAGATAGTGACAGATCAGCTACAGAGCTAAAGGTAGTAGGTCGGGATGCCTTCACACTGGCTTTGATCTCCGGGGCTAAACCCCCAATGAAATGGGCTATCCGTTTTGGTTCTGGTGTCACTAAATATGGAACCAACCGAGACATGGTATTAAAACTTGTTAGATATGCCTGACAGTCCAAATTCTTCATCACCAATGTCAGGAAATCAGTCTCGATCTTCTCAACCTCATGTTGAGGACAAAAATTTTCCTTGATCAAGGTTACAAACTAATCCCAAGACAGATTGTACAATGGGATTTTCCCAGTAGCTTGGATCAGAGACCTCCACCAAGCTAGTGCTTCACCTTTGAATGACTGAGATACAAACTTCACGACATCCCTATCAGCACAACCGCTGATATCAACCACGATGTCCATCTCGTCTAACCACGTCATGCAATCAATAGCTCTTTTTTCCCCAGTGAAATCCCTGGATTTGCAGGAGACAAAATATTTATAGGTACAGGTCCTTGTACGTGGTTCATGATCAAATACAATCTTCTTTGATGGAACTCTATGCTGTTGGATGAGTGTCGTTCATCGTCCTTCTTCGACTCAGGTTGTTTAGAAGGTGGCTTACTAGGAGCCTCAGAGTGAGTCTTAGGATGTGATTTGGAATGGGGTACAGATGAGGTCTTGCTTCGAGTACCACTTGATTCATTGTCTCGTCTATCCAGAGCTCGAGTAACGACATTGTCTATTAATGCATGTAGTTCTGCACCAGCTATGTTGATTCTGGTGTTATCCTGATTTTCCAGAGGGTGACTGTTGACTTCCTTAGACTCTTCCATGTAGCTTAATTGCTACATATGATAATGATAATGATTTATTTAGAAGTTTATTATGGGATTGTCTTTTATGGCAATCCATTAGCCATGGTAACTATAAACCATATTGGCTAATTTGTTAAGCATATATATATTCAGGATATTCAATATAATTATCCTTAATTTGATCAAAATATAATTACGGCACAAAAGGCCAAGTCACATGGACAATTATAAGCCAAGATCTCCTATGATCGAGGTATTAAGGTTTGAATCATAGTTCATTACCTTTTCTTGACAAGGAGTTGTAGACTACAACTGTCTTTAGTCTCAAAGGACATTAATTATGGCCCGTATGCACTTTCATCACTAATGGATGATTATATAAATTAGAGACAGGAATTGGAAGAATCCAATATAAGGATGACTTATGCGATTTTATCGAATCACATTTGTCAGGAGTGTTAACATGTTTACAGATGTTAACAAGGATTTGAATCTTTCAAATAGGTTTTACCATCTTGGCCATGTCTGAACTGACATATAGGCTAGGCTATGCCTTTAATATCCTTTTTAATATTTAGCACAGAGCAATCATAAATTGAGATGTTTTAGGACATATTATATATGTTACAATCTCAAAAAGGAACTTGTCAAAAAGTTTTAAAATTACAACAATGCCCTAAACGAGTCTTTAAAGAAATAGCATTGTCCATGCAGGGACTAAAAGATAAATATGTCCTTATAAGGACTATTAGAGAAAAGGAATACAACAAAAGAAGCTTCTTCTTCATTTTAGTTCTGAAAGTCTCCTCCTGGGTTCACTGTGTGCGGTATGGTTACTGAAGGTTTTGGCGGGTAGTCGAAATCTTCCACACTAGGAACCTTAGCAGAGGTGGAATCCAAGGATTCTATGGTTAGTAAATAATGTGGATCACGGATAGGGTCAGGACAAGTGTAATCCAAGTTTGGGATTCCAAGACTTGGAGATAAGAAATATGGGTCATTTGGGTCCATAGGTATCATCTGCGGAGTGGGAGCCTCAGGGACTGCTGGTATGGGCTCCTCTGACGTCGGCTTCTCAATTGAAGTTTCAAAAAGTCTCAGGTAAGGAATTTGGAACATGGTTAATGGTTTCAATGGGTTTAATTCGGAAATAGGTCCAAAAAGGATCCTTCCTCCATACTGGGCATACGCTTATTCGAGTTGTGGTAAGGAGCTTACCATTCTTAAACTTCGGGTTTGGAGAACTTCCACCAATGGCAGCTTTAATCGGCGACATGTTCCTGAAATGCACAAATATCGATAACAATGTATACTAATTAAGGATGAGATTATTCCTAATTCAAGTCTAGACTCAGAAGTCGAGGAATGTGCAAACTGTGTCATTGAGATTAAACACAAAAGGCTAGTGTTTAATTCACTCAATGTTGGCTCTAATACCAACCTGTCACACCCCGATATTTCCACGTATTACCGGTGGGCCCGGTGGGGAGTATCGTGACGTAATTGATATCATCATAGACAATTTATCACAGTTTATATACACAGCGGAAGTCGAAAGATAAAGTCATTACAAACCAAATGAAAGTAATATCATTTATTACAAAACGGTTGTAAAGGATCCACAAGCGGATCAAAGTTAAAAAAAAATATTGTTCAGCAGATTTATAACATCTAAGCTTGCAAGACTCTTTATTGATGCTAGGAGTAGCCAGCCTATTCCGTTTAGTACCAGCACTTAGCCTTTTTGGAAAATACGTCAGTTTACACTGGTAAATACAATTAACCAACTCATTTTGAAATTGTTTAAGAAAATTGATTGGAATGCACAAGGCACAAAATAATCTTTTATAACTTGGGATAATTATTTATATATAAACTTGTAAAAGAATTACATGTTCGTTATGCGTTCAGTAGCCCGGGTTGAATACCGGGTTAAAGATTAATAGACACACCACATGATATAATCCCGTGGCGAGTTATTCTCAAACCGGCGGTTATACCTTGTTATATATATGCACTGGCAGGTGTATGCCTACACCCCGTGCTTAGGTCGTGGCCATTTCAATGAATGATGCCAAGGATATCCGGGACATGGTCATTAACCCCCCAAAGGCTTTAAGCAAACAAAATAGTTTAAACGGGTCATCTCAATGAATTAACCTTTATACGATCAACAATTCAATGCCCGACCAAGTGGTATTTTATATACCGTACCCCAAGCCCGTATAAGGGAAAATAAGTTAAAAGTATTTACCTGAGCAAGTATATATCACAATCAGCGAGTGCAAGTATCTTTTACTGGTCTCCTAATCTGGAACGAAGGTTTTAATAACCTATTATATTCCTAACGGGTCTTAATTAAGTCTAAACTTAGGCCGGTTAGTTTTAAAGGAAGATATACGGTTCAAAACGCACGATTAAGCGATGACCGGATTAGAGTGTGGTTTAGACCCGACAAGTTTGTATACTTGTATAATATGGGTAAACTAAACACATTCTGGATTTTGAGATAAAAACGATAAGGTTTGACCCGTTTCGGCTAATTTATGCAAACTAGTTACATAAACCGCACCGAACGCGAATAATGCGTTACGGGTAACCAAATGAGTCATGAATAGGTTTCCTAAGTTAATATGCCTTAAATATGTTGTGATATCAGTAGGATACCTCCCATTATGCCCAAAACGAATTTAAACTCAAATTATGCCCCGTAGGGGTATTTTGGTCAGTTTAACGCTTATAAAAGAGTTTAATTATTAATCTGAGTTTCAGGTCTGATATAATCAGTAAAAATATTTATTTTTATAAGCCATAACAGTAGGGTATTGCATATATGTGAAATTTATCTTTTATAACCAAACTATGCACCGTAGGGGCATTTTGGTAATTTCACATAAGCTTTAAAGGTCAAAATTAGAATGCTGAGTTCAAAACTTTTGCTTACTGTTTAATTATAAAAATTTACTTAAAACATCAGTAGGTATTAAGTTTCATATGCCAAAAATAGTTTTAACTCATACTATGCGCTTAAAACGCGTAAAAGTTGGTTTTAAGCGATTTCTGGGTTTAAATAGGAAATCTAGGTTTTTGACCAGTTTATAAAGTTCAAAATGTTTTATTTATTAGTGTGGAGATACAATAGGAAGTTAATTTGGCTAGGAAGGCTAGGAAGTGATCTTGACCATCCATTTAGTTAATCAAGGGCTAAGATTAAATCAGGGAAATTAAAAAGAAGAAAAGAGGCGCGTGAGTTTGTTCAAGGGCATTCTAGTCAATCCAAGCCAATAGTTTCTCTCTCCTCCAATTCCCCCCATTTTTTAAACGTTAATAACTCTTTCATACGACATTATTTTTTTATAAAAATTGCACCAAAAAAATGAGCGTTTTTTTATCTTTAAAACGAGTATACTATTGCTATATTTTAAAAAAAAATTAAACCCAGTTGTGTAAAACGCAACAGAAAAACAACCAGTTACGTAAAACGCAATGAAAAAAAAACCCAAAAAATGACATTTTTCTAAAACGCAATGCACAAAAAACACAAAGAAATGACTTATTTGTAAAATGCAATGGCCAGAAAACACAAAGAAAATGTCTTATTTCTAAAACGCAATAGACTGAAAACACATAAAAAAGTGTTTTACCTAAAACGCAATGCACAAAAAACACAAAGAAATGTCTTATTTGTAAAACGCAATGGCCAGAAAACACAAAGAAATGTTTTATTTGTAAAACGCAATGGCCTGAAACACTTAAAAATGTCTCATTTCTAAAACGCAATGACCTAAAAAAACAAAAGAAAGTGTTCTCTATAAAACGCAATGGACTGAAAACACCTAAAAATGTGTTTTACCTAAAACGCAATGACTAAAAACACTTCAAAAATGTGTTTTACCTAAAACGCAATGACTAAAGATACTTAAAAATGTGTTTTTTCTAAAACGCAATAGCCAGAAAACACATAAAACTCTCTTATTTCTAAAACGCAATGGACACATAAAACTGTTTCTGAACTGTTTGTGAATTGTCTGTGAACTGTCTGAATTGTCTACGAATTACTGTCTTCGAAATGAGCCAATTTCTGGAAAATTAATTTTTCTGATGCGTTTTTAGTACAGCTCAACCCCAGCCAGGGGCTCTGCCCCTTGGACCCCGCCAGGGGCTGCCGCCCCTGAGACCCCGCTACCGGGGGCTGCCGCCCCCGGACCCCCGCCAAGATCGTAAAACGCAATGACTAAATAAAAACCCAGATCATGAAAATGAAATTAAAGAATTTCTTACATGGATTGAAGCCGGTTTCTTCATCAATTGACGAAATTTGAAATGATAGAAACACTTATCAGCGGTTGAATCGAACAAATCGAGTGATTATCTTCAAAATCACAGGAAAAAACGAGATTTTGTATGAAATTAAACTGGGTTTTCTTCAAAAAAACTGAAGAACACGTTGATCGGGGGTTTGAATCATTGATTGGTGATGAAAATCGCACTATAATGTAGTGATTATTGAGATAGAAAGTGAAGAAATGGTTGAAGATGGTGGGTTTTGAAAATGGTGGGTTTTGAAGTTACTGGGTTTTGAAAAAGGAAGAAGAAAGGGTTGGATTGACTAAAATACCTTTTTTCTTTATTTTAAATGTTGTCACATGTCATCCTCTTATTGCTTCCTATCCTTCCTAGCGAAATTAATCTTCCTATTTGATCTTTTCCCTTATTTATTATATAAAATCAGTAGCAAAAAGTTTGGTGTCAAAATATTATGTAAAACTCATTTTATTCAATAAAAGGGTATAACCGACATTTACCGAATTATAGCAAGAACCCTATGTTATGCTCAGCTTAAAAATAATTAAAAATCTTCAAAATTCCCAAAATATTATATTACATCAGTGGGTAAAAAGTTTGGTGTCAAAATTTGGGTTTAGATAGGCTTTATGCTAATTATGCCGTTTAATTAATAAAAAGCTTCTTAATTACGATATTGAGCATAACTCCTAATCTAGACCTCAAATTGATGTCAAATTTTTAGGACAAGTTTATAAATCAGTAACAAAGGTTTTTGTCCTCTCACATTTTCAAAAATCTCGTTTTATGGTCAAAAGGGCATTATGGTCAACATTTAGGCATATAATGGAAACATGTACATGAATCGAATAACTAATGAACCAAGTTGTATAACCTCAGAGGGTTACACTAACCTATAACCTGGTCCTAATAGTGCTCTAAGGCATTTCTAAAATATGCTACATTGGGTCAGAACTAAAAGTCAAAGCAAAAGTCTACTTTTGCGACTTTCGGTTCCGAACCGAGCTTACACTAAAAATTGACGGGTTTAACATACTTAGACATGTTCTTACATTAATTATTAAGTTATATAAGTTATAAAACAGGTTTCATAGCTTCTACATTGTTAATTATGTGTTTATGTGAAAATTTGCTTTCTGTTGACTTTTTATAATTAACTTTCACCCGACAATTGACCTAGTTAGAGTGGGAATTAGAGGGTGCCCTTTTAAGGGTTTATTACCCATATAATTACCAACTCAAAGCTACTTTCATTTCGAAAATTGACTGGACCATTAGTGATTAATCACTAAGTCACACCTTAATTATGACAGGTTTGACTTTAGGCCGTTAAACTAATAAAACATAATTACAGAAGCTAAGATGACTTACAATGGTCCTTGCACAAGATTAGAACAGAGAAAAGGCTTCTTAAGTGCCAAGAATGCTCCAGAGAGTTAGAACAAGGAAATGTGAAAGTGTGAGTTCACAAAGTGCAACAATGGGCTTATTTATAGCCATGGAGGGATCATGGAGATTGATACAGGTGTTGTGGCAATTCTAGAGATGAAAACAAGTGTCAAGGGACGTATTTATAGCAGCTAGAGGGTGGCAAACTCGCGGAATTTAGCAAAACATGCAAGCTGCCATGTTAAAACATCATTTGCTGATCTGGCATGCCGTCACGTCGCGCGACGGCAGAGGGCCTCCCCTGTGGCGCGACGCCACCACCATGGTGACCAGCAAAACAAGTTTCAAACTTGCTATTTTCACCCCCTGAACCTTTTAGAACGCAATATCTTTCATTCCAAGCACATTTAACCCATATAATTTATATTTCTATGATCCATGAGATATAACCAAACATCGTTAGGTCCGGTTTCGTTAAACGATAACCGAAAACACAAGTTTTGCCTCGTTGACGCTTCTAACCCCTTAATTACGAAAGTTAACGTATCTTCCTCATACGATATCGAAACCTTGTGAAATTTTTATCACTTATTATTGGGAGTATAATTAATCGTTACAAGGCTCCGGGTTCGCTAAAAGGTCACTCAGAGGTATAACTTAAACATGTTGACACTTTTAACCCTCGCGTCTTGTAAACTTTCACTTTCTTCCACAAACGGTTTCATATGCTTCATGATACATTCGTTTTAAGGGTATAAACATCGTGTAGGGTTGTTAAAAGGCATAATTATCAAATGTTGACATTTTGAATCCTTATATACATATACTTTCTTCGTTTGTCAGCTTTAGTCCCTCATATTCAATTTGTAACATGTTTAAAGTCCATGACACGTGTCGACACTATATTGGATATGATTTTACGAGGTGTTACAGTTGCAGAAGGGATTGCACTTCGGGATCTAAGACGTCAATACATTGAGTTCCAGCAAACGAAGAGAAGTGTGAAAGGTATCGACCAATCTTTCAACGCTGCGACATCCAACTTAGGGATGTTCGTACTAGCACCTAACATTCTACACAGTTCGCTAAACGTTCAGATGGGTGTTCAAATAATACTCGATAGCATCGAGATTCGTAAGGATTCAGAGAGGAGTGAGAAGATCACGTACAAGTAGGAGGCAATCATTGCTTGGACTCCTATAGATGGTTATGTTTCTCACTGATTAAATAACAGAACAGAACCCCTTTTTCACTTGTTAAGCCTCATTGGGACTCACATGCATCCCACACTATTATTATGTGTGCACCCACAATAATATTGTGATTTGCATGTTCATCTCAGTTCCTCCTAACTCATGTCAAATGGTTCTTCAAACTCAGATATCAAACGGAGGTTATCAAAATGATAAGATCACAGAAATCCAAGGACTATGACATACTATCAACGCATCGTAATGCAAGCCAACAATTCATGTAATCATGCTATAGTGACGAGTGTGTGTTCGTACGCTACATCATAAACAAATGTGTACTAGTCATGTAATGTATGCAGCAGGTGAAAAAAAGACGAACCTTGCAATCTGGAGCTGAGTGTCATGGTCGTATTCGCGTATTCAGAACTGTTCGGTTATAGTCTGGTTTTAAAAAAACATTTTAAAACCAAGTTCACTATAACCAGTGGCTCTGATACCAAACTGTCACACCCCCAAAATACCACATGCGGAAACCCCCGCGAGGCGTGTGACGTACCAGGATCTAGCCACCAATCACATTGAACTCATAACAAGATTTAAAATAAAAGCTTTCATTAACATAAAGTGTTACAAAAACATTAAATGTAATTCATCGTGTTCAGCGGAAGCATGATACATGTTTAACTAAAACCCAAGTGTATGAAATCATCTAGTCTCATTTCCAGTTTCCATGTTCCTCGACCCATGACCACTCCAGCATCCCAGACAGCAACTTCCACATCCACACGTATCAATAACCTGCGAGCATGCACACACGTGTATCAGACAACGCTGGTGAGTTCATAGTTTTACGAAAACGTTAATTACCAAGTGTTTAGTTTCGTTCATTGATTACAATGTTGATAATACCCCGAATACAAGACGGCTCAAGATTATTTTGCCCGTTCCCCATTGCTCCTATCAAAGCATTGGGCATGACTGAGTCATTAGTTCACACCCGTCCTCTCAAGTACCGGGTGAGGGTGCCAAACCTAGATAGCGCTACCAACTAATACTCCGTTACCTCTCAGGTAACAAACAAGATGGGACTTAAAGGTGATAGGATGAGTATATTATCCAACATTCCATATTTTACCACAAGACGTATTCCTCTCAGGAATACCCAATTGATTTATCCAAAAACCCATCCCTCTCAGGGATACCCAATGACTGTCCCACCCACCGGGACGCATGCTCAAAAAGAATGAACTCACCTTAGATTTGCTCAGTAAGTTATATTACCCGTTCTTAGTTGGTCAATCCAAACCCTACCGTGGTTACCAAAAATAATTAGCTTGCATGCACGTAAGTCACATAACCCACATTCACGACACAGGTATCATACTAGTAGTGCACATAACGTTATACAAATCGTAACAAGAAATCATGCATCACACAGATCATAGCATCCATTGAAACAAGAAATTTTGTACCCACTTACACCACGCATTCTAGTAGGTTGTGTGTATTACACATCACCACATAACATGTAGCAATCATTCGGATCACTCACCAGTTTCCATTTTACATGCATCTATCATAACATCACCTAACAGATTGGTATTTCACACAAACACTTCATGCATCCAACCGATTGTAACTCATAGATTCATTATCTAATACGTGTAATCATTCAAGCCACATGCATTAACGTGTCACAACATTCCCCACAAACTGTTACTTAACAGCCCACATCGGCACTTTTTGTTGCTGTGCGGCCTAGTTGGTTCCAGGCCCAACTAGGGTGTGTGACCAGGCCTCCTGTGTGCGAGCAGCTGGTGACCCGGCACCAATATGAAGGGTGCGGCCCAGAACATATGGCCCGCAACCAGGTACACAGCCCACTCGGGTATGGCCCATTTATTAATAACTTATCCACATAATTACATCACTTCCAATTTTTTCCTTTAGAAATAATCAGCTATCAGTTTCATGTTTTCATGTTAATATTCATACCCTAAAGGTTCCTTTCATCTACTAATCATGTCATATATCAGTTACACATTGACATACATGTTCCAAGTGTTCCATTTATCAAATACACTTTAACAGATAAAAGGTATTATGAATGTTATATCATAGCTCCACCCTAATTTAATAAAAATCAACCCTAGTAACTAAGGCAAGCCCATCGCACCTTCAACACAATCAAACATCAAGAACAACCATGTCAATAGTTATACCCCTACTAATGTTCGATCCCCATCAACTCAGTTTATAACAAAAACTCAATCCATGTCTTAACCTTACTCATACACATGCAGCCTAACATGTGATCACATAATCTAACACAATCAAAACTAATACACATACATACCGATTAATAAAACAATTATTCAATTAGGTTCACAACATGAAAACAATGAATAATTGACATTAGTAAAAGCATAGTTGACATTAACCCACAATTTAATAATTGGCATTAGTAAAAGCATAATTAATTTAGATATGAAACATAACACATGGGTACCCATCGCAAACTGGACCACTACTGCCGTCAAAATTGAGAAGAGAATGATTGGTTTTGTTTGTGCCTCTTTTTGGGAAAAATAACCAACGAAAAAATCCATATACATACCCTAATATGTATATATATATGCGTTCAAGAGAATGAAGTGGGCCGAGCCACTTGGACTCACGAAGGGGACATAGTTGGGCTCGCCACCAATGGGCCAACCAACCCTCTTTGGGCTCGCAATGAATAGGTGGGTTGTTAGTGCATTGCGTCTATTGACTTCGTCTTGTATCATGTAATAGAACAGAATAGATTAGGATATCCAGTGCACGAGGTTTGAGAAACTAGAAATAGTGTTTTAGGGAGGGATTTCGCTCATATGTACATGCCATATAAGCGAAATCAGAAACTCATGATTTCGCTCATATGGCAGGTCATAAAAGCGAAATCATCTTCTTATAAACAGGTGCATTGTTCATTCATTTGGTATCGCGGCTTCCGGAATTGTAACGAAGTGCTGCCGAAATATGTCCAGGTTGTAATCGTTGTTAAATGCAATATAAGTGACAGATATTATAGTATCAAGATGTTTTCGCGTCCAGTTCTCTGATTCCGCCTTTGAACCGGACATAAAGCTCTTCTGATCGACTCAATCGGGTCAAACAATGATCCTACAAATGGTATCAGAGCTCAGGAAGAAGAGTTTAGCTTGATATCATCCTCATTCTGACTTCTACACCTTCTTTCATCATTTCAGAGAAATTTATCGGTCAAAATTCGCTCAAAATTTCACAGATTATAGATAATTGGACATAGATAAACCCTTGAAAGTTGGACATTGAAATTCAGACTAAAAATGGACCAAATTGACTTCGGACTTGATTTCGCTTACACGAACATCTTGTGATTTCGCTTATAAGTCATTTTGTTTTCGCTCCTGGGTCACATAATCTGAAGGATTTCGCTCATATGTCCACCTCAAAACCCTAATTTCGCTCTTGTGTCACACATATCTTGGGATTTCGCTTTTGTGTCACATATTCATTGAGATTTCGCTCCAAGATACATGTGATTTCGCTCATAGGGTTCAACCTGTTTTCGCTCATAGGGTTCAACCTGATTTCGCTCATAGGGTTCAATCTGATTTCGCTCAAAGGGTTCAGTCTGATTTCGCTTGAGTGTCATATTTCGCTCGAAAGTGAACTTTTTCGTGTCGAGATCATTTCGCGTCGATCGAGTGTCAATCAGTTTCAGTTTATTTGATATTGATTGTACTAATTGTTTTGTTTGATTATCTGTCCAGGTTTACATCATGGCTGAGGAATTCTACAACACGTTTTTCAACGCATTCACATCCGAATCGTCTGAGGTTGCAAATGTTACACCAAAAACCATCACTAAGGCGATCAATGAGAACATCAAGCATGATAACTTTTATGGAACTCACTCAAAGCTACCAACTCTGGAAAGCATTGAGGATTATACATGGTGGAAAGAAAGGTTCATCAACTGGGCAAAAGCATATGCACATGAAAGCTGGTTCTGTTTAGAATTTGGATACGAAAGGCCAAAAGATGATAAAGGCGAAGAACTTCCATTCAAGAGGTTACCGAGAGAAGACAAAGCAGAATACGCAGCTGAACAAAGAATGATTGCGTTGATCCAGACAGCAATCCGAAATGATATATTTGCTTTGCTTACTCATGATGGATCGTCAAAATCAATTTGGGAAGCTTTACGAGTTAAAGCTGAGGGGGGGAAACAGATTAGAAAGAATAAAATTGCCTTACTTAAGAAAGAATTTGATCTGTTTGATAATATAAAAGGAGAGACAGTGAGACAAATGATAGAGAGATTCTGTCACCTTAAAATCGAACTTGAACGTTTCAAAATTGATAAAACAAGAGAGGAACTTATTGATAAAGTCATTGAAGCGTTACCACGAGCTGATCAGTGGCAAACATTTGTTTTTATCCTAAAAAATGATGCTTCATATGACAATATTGCTCTTGATGCTTTGTTTGAAAAGATTGAAAGTCATGATTTGGAGTTGCAGAAACAGAACAAGATGACGGGTTCTTCACATCAACAGAATGTTGGTTTGTATTACAAAAGCAGTGTATCTTCTGATAGAGGCATTGGTTCACCAAAAACAGCATTTAGTGGTGATAAGATGAAAGAACCACCAACAACTTCAACAAGTCATCATTCTAGATATCATTCATCTTCAAAGTCAAATTCTGATGAAACTGAAGAGATTCTGTGCAACATTGCTCTTAAACTGAAGAATTCTCTAGCAATGAGCATCAATGCAGCGAAGCAGCAAATGAGTTTTCTTGCATCTGTTCTGGAGTCATATGAAGGTCTAGTAGCTGGCAAAATTGGAAACTCTGAATTGACCAAAGAAGACTATGACCAAATTGATCCGGAAGAGATGGAGCTCATTGACATCCGTTGGTGTTTAGCCAGTTGTATTCGCAGAGCTCAGAGGTATATGGAGATTACCGGGAAACAATCTCTTGGAGGTGCGTCAACAAAGCTTGGATTCGACAAATCCAAAGTGACCTGCTTCAGATGCAAGCAAAAGGGTCATTTTAAAAGAGAATGCAGAAACTCTGAAGTTGCTGAAGGAAATGAACGTCCTTTCAACGATGATTATTATCGAAAGGCGATCTACCATCGAAGCAGAGAAGAGCCAAAGTTGATTGAAGATAAACCGAAAGAGAAATCAAGAGCTTATGTTGTTATTTACGAGGATGAAGGTTATGATTGGTCTGAAATTTGTCCAGAAGAAGATCGTTTAGAAAATGTTCGTAAAACAGCTCATGGGAGAGCTATGACAGAAGAAAGAAAGTTTGTTTTTGTTGCTGAAATTCAAGATGAAAACAAAGACAAAGACACTGCTGAAATCCATGAAGAAAAAGTTGAAATCAAAGAGAAAACTCGAGAAGAGATCTTGAGTGAGAAGACGTACAGAGAAAGAAACGTGGTCTACAACAGAATGGATGAGATGCAGTAAGAGTATGAAAGTGCTGTCAGCAACAGAAGATAGGATAAGAAGAGAGAGTGTTACTACAACAGAGAAGGAGAACCGGTTGTTCCAAAGAAAGACATAATTTTTGATGATGTTCTTCTCATAATTCCTTTGAGAGCTGGGTACTATAGTAAGGTGATGGAAGATGACACATATGCTAAAAGGCATGAAAAGGAGATCAGATATGCCATGTTATCATGTCTGAGAAAAAGGGATGAAGAGAGAATAAAGAAGAATGTTGAGGAGATGGTGAACAATTTGAAGAAGGTTGCTGAAGAGGTTGAAACAGAAATTGTTGAAGTTGAAGCTGTGAAAGAATTCAAAAGTGAAGAAGTTGAGGTAATTGAAGATGTTAAGAAAGTTGTTACTGAAGAACAGCAGATTGGAGAAGATGTGAAGAAAGAAGAAGATGAAGAAAAGAATGAGAATTTGGTATCTGATGATGTTGGTGATGAAGTCAGTGTTAAGGAAAAGTTGAATGATGCTGATCAGAAGCAGACAAAAGCTGCTGAAAACACCAAAGTGCCAATCACTGAGGTAAATTCTGATTCTGAAAATTTGGAACTGATTGATCAGTGCAAGAAATGCATGGAACCGTGCGGAGCTTGTACTGAAAAAGATGAGCAATTCAGAACAAGAGATCTAGAATTCACTAAAATTGAAAACATTTTCAAAGAAAAATGCAAAGAAATGCTAGAAAAAGAAAAAGTTTTTAAAGAAAATGATGAAAAACTTTCAGAAAAATGTAACAAATTAGAAAAGGACAATGAAGTTTTGAAAGAAAATGTTTTGAAAATGACAAATGAATGTGAACAAAAAGAAATTGCTTGTCAAGAAATGAAAAAGGAATATGACTCTATGAAATTATCATATCACATTACAAAATAGTCATATGAGAAAGTGAAAGATGAAATGAAATATGCTCAATCAAGAATGAATAACCTTTTTGAAACAACTAAACAGCTTAAACGAATGTATGCTATAAAACAAGATGTTGTTAATTCCTATATTGAGGATGTTGCTAAGTTAAAGCGACAAATTGCTGATTTAGAACAGGATAACAACAAGTTAAAAAGTTACCACGTGTCGTCATATGTGCTTGAACGAATTTTCAATATAAAACCGAGTGATGGTGAGTCTGAGCAGAACAAGAAAGGAATTGGCTCAGAGTTTCATCAAGTTCCATCACCGGAAAAATTTGCATTTTATGATGAGGAAAAGGTCGAAAAAGCTTTCAACATGGTAGACCAATTGCCAGACAACATTGACATAACCTATTCCAAATCTGATGATTCTCATGATTCAGAGGTGGTAGGTAAAGTCGTTGAAAATGTGTTGAAAGAAGAGTCGATTGTAACAGGTAAATTTGAATCACAGGATGAAGATGAAGGAAATCTTCATGATGGATATCTGAAAAACATCAAATCCGAGAAAAATTTGAATGATGATTCAAAGGGATTGGTTTATACCTTGATTGGATCAGACAAATTGTTCTTAGATGTTGTATTCCCGATTCAGAATGTGATTTCAGAAAAGGTTGACAAAGTTTTCAAAATGGTTGAGATTGAAAAGTCTGAGATTTCAAAGTTTGTTGGTAAGAGTCGTAAAGGTTCGTATAACAAACCTGGTTTCAAAAAGAAGAACATGAAGGCTGGTTTGGGTTATAAGAAGAAACAGAATCGAAACAAAAATGAGACGCCAAATTATCAGGCAAAAATGAGTTTTGTTCAGGGAAACAGTTTAGATGAAGAAAAAGAACTTAAAATTGGACGACAGTCTAATGATGAGTTTCATGCACAAAAGAAAAAGCAACAACCACAGGTCAAAGATGTGTCCATGAGAACATGTTTCAAATGCGATCAAAAAGGACATCTTGCACGCAAGTGTCCACATCTAAAACCTGTGGATGTTGACAAAAAGAAAATTGATGTTGAGAAACAAAAATCTGAGAATATGAGACAAAGGTCTACCAAATTTGATTCGAAACAAACTTGGAGGTACAATACAAACAAGTTTGCTTCAAATCAAAATTGGAAATCAAACCAGAACAGGTTTGATTCAAGACAGACCTGGAATTCTCACACACCCAGATTCAGAACAACACAGAGTTGGAAAACAACAGTTGATATGACAAAACCTCAAGAGTTTTGGAAACCAAGAGTTGTTGTTCAAAATCAAAATGTTCAAAAAGATTCACATTTTTACAAACGAGGTACACCAAAAGGTCAGACATGGTTTGTTAAGAAACATGTTGATTTGGTAAAAGATGAGAAAGTTGAAGTTAAAATTGAGAAAGTTTTTGTGAAAAATGACAAAGAATTTCCAGCATTGAATGAAAATTATTGTGTTGAAATGCCTAAGGTTCAACAGACCTGGGCTAAATTGTTCAAGTAATTAAGATTCGTTGAATGTGCATGTGCTCAAAAATTCTGAAGATTGTAAAATTGGAACTTGGAGCAGCCTGGCACAACAAGAGGAGAAGGCTGCTGCTGGACCCTGGTTTGGTTGAACAGGGAGTTTGTTTGTTTTCTGTACATAAATAAACAATATTTCAAAAATCCTAAAAATTAAAAAATTAAAAAAACCAAAAATATGTTTGTTTTAATTTCTGTCAAATAATAGAAAATTATAAAATTATGTGTAGATTGAATACGCCGAAACCCTCACGGCTGAACAAACATGATTACTTTCATCAGATTGAAAAACGGTTTTCAAACTGTTAAGATCAATGGGTTGTAAATCATGGGGGTACATTAGATTTTTTGCAAATCAGAGCACTTTTAGCAGAAAATGGATGGCAAGACAAAGCTATCAGTATTGGTTGTCAAATTTTCTTTATATGTTTTTACATTTTAGGGGGAGATATATTGTTGTCAGAAAATACAAAAACATTTGAAAATTTTGAAAAAGTCAAAAACATGATAAAATTAAAAAAAAATTGAGTTTTTGCGTAAAAAGAGGAAATGATAGTACATCAGTAGACAGTTACAGTATGCTAAAGAAATGTAATGATTAAATAGTGTTAAACAGTCTCACTGATGATGTGCCGATAGGTTTTTGCACATTTAGTAGGTTTGTTCGGGATATAAACCTAAATCTTTACTTACTTATTTCGTGGGGAACACTACTTGGATATATAGGTAACCCCTGAAATCTTGTTTGAAAGATTCCTTTTTCTGATATACTAGGTCTTTATACTCAGTGATATCTGGGGTATTATTGCGGGACTTCTGCTGAATGGAAGTTCTGACCTAGTCCTCGAATAATACTTTCCGCAAATGCTTGAAACACAGCATCACCCTCAGCATATATGATAAGACAATAAAATTGCTTGGCAATGCTGTTGTAAAAAAGATCCTCTAAAGGGGACACACCCACAAGTTGAGTCATGATCTCTCTGCTGAACGATGGTTCTGACCTGAGCTCTCATGATTCTTCATAATTTATTAACCCCTTACAGATATCATTTGTGTTATACTTACCTGTAAGACTGAATATTGGGATCTGGATACGGGAGTATATTCAAGAGGTGGGACACATGAATGGGTTTAAGTTCTTAAAATACCTAATTTGTATCCTGAATCAGATTGAAAATTGTGTGAGAATTTAAAGTGGACCAGTATATCGACAATCTAAGTGAATTGTTTAATACTTACTGTGTAACTAAGCTCAACGGTACTTGTGACTTGTCAGAAACTGATATGATCCTCTAACGCATACTCAAACAAAAATATTATCTGTAAATATGTTTGTACATATTTCTTTACTGCTTTATATTTTCAGAAAATACAAAAAGATTTTGATTTTTGCTTTATTTTCGACAACCGATATCTGAAATGTTGAGTTTCAAAATCTAAGTAAGCTGATTGTGTTTTTGAAAATAAAACAAGTTCATTAATTTGAAACTTGATTTAAAATCAAAAAAATTTCAAAAACAGTTTGTGACATCTCCAAAGTCATTAACTTGAACTTGGATGATTAACTGTGAGGGAGTTGGATTCTTTAACACTGCCAAATCCGTAAAGTGTGTTGATAGGGGGAGTGGATTAGAGAAGTTGTTTAATAATACGAAAACATTGTATTTATGAATGTTTGAGTGGTTGCAGATAGTCCAGACTACGATCCTGAGAGCAGAGTTTAAGGGGGAGTCTGAAGACAAACTTGAGGAAAAGAGAAGTTTGTAGATGGAAAGCTAGGCATCGATCCCAAAGCACGGAAGCTTGACGAAAGGGGGAGCCTGAAGCTGATAAGAAGAAGAGAAAGATTGTTGGATGCTTACATTGTTACAACTTGAAAGAAAAGGCAGAATGATCAAGACTGAAGATATGTCATATTGAAGATTAGTCACTGAAGACTTCGTCAATATTCGAGGGGGAATCTGTTAGTGCATTGCGTCTATTGACTTCGTCTTGTATCATGTAATAGAATAGAATAGATTAGGATATCCAGTGCACGAGGTTTGAGAAACTAGAAATAGTGTTTTAGGGAGGGATTTCGCTCATATATACATGCCATATAAGAGAAATCAGAAACTCATGATTTCGCTCATATGGCAGGTCATAAAAGCGAAATCATCTTCCTATAAATAGGTGCATTGTTCATTCATTTGGTATCGCGACTTTCGGAATTGTAACGAAGTGCTGCCGAAATCTGTCCAGGTTGTAATCATTGTTAAATGCAATATAAGTGACAGATATTATAGTATCAAGCTGTTTTCGCGTCCAGTTCTCTGATTCCGCCTTTGAACCGGACATAAAGCTCTTATGATCGACTCAATCGGGTCAAACAACGATCCTACATGGGCTGTGATTCTAAGGTCTCGACCCGCAACCACAAGGTTGCGACTCGAAACCAAGAGTGGGGTACGGGTTGCCTTTGTATCACGCACATGTAACAATCAAGTACAATTTACACCCGTTCATTACGTTCGCATCTCGTACACGAAATCACAACGCTAAACAGACAATAGTAGTGCACCATACAAGTCTTGAAATTTCGAGTTGTCACATCATCCCCAACTTGAAAGAAATTTCGTCCCGAAATTTGATAAGTAATGTAAAGCAGCACGGTGTTAGATCAGGATGACTATGGATTTTCCTCGGGTACCACATCATCCCCAACTTGAAAGGGAATTTCGTCCCAAAATTCATCAGTTGCATCAGAATTGTTTCAGCAATAATGAACAATTGAGAATACATGAGCTTCATCTGATCTCCGCGTTCCCACGTGAACCCTGGTCCACGTCTTGAGTTCCAACGAACCCTTGCGATTGGAATTTGACCATGTTAACGAACCTTGACTTCCTGGTCCATGTTTTCAATGGATTCCTCGACAAACCACAACTTGTTGTTAACCTTAGGCTCCAGTAGAGGTATCACAAGTGTTTCATCGGGCAAACACTGCCTTAGATCCGAGACATAAATGACATTGTGTACGTTACCCAACTCGTCGGGTAACTCGAGTTTGTAGGTTACGTTACCGATTCTTCCCAGAATTTTGAATGGCCCAACGTAACGTAAATTAAACTCGCCACGATTCCCAAGCATACCACACCCTCCCAGGGTGAGACTTTCAACATGACACGATCGCCTGCAGCGAACTCCCAGTGTTTCCTAAGCTTATCAGCTTTCCCGGCAGTCACGCGTTGCCGTCAAGCGATTCCCGACCTAAGCAATCTTCCCAAGAGTTGCGAGTACAAGTCTTGGACTTGAGATTAGGCTGTCACCCACCTCAGCCCAATAAAGAGATCGGCATTGTCGTCCAACCAATGCCACGAATGGAGCTTCCTGAATACTAGAATGGTAATTGTTGTAGTAGAACTTAACCAAAGGTAAGTGTCCTTCCAATATTTACTAAAGTCAATCACACACATGCTCGCAGCATGTCTTCGAGTGTCAGGATGGTTCGTTTACTCTGACCGTTGGTCCTTTGGTGATAAGCAATGCTCATGTCTAGACGTGACCGAAAGTGTTGCGTATTGCCTGTCACAATCAGGTATAGATCAAAGTTAGAGGTAACAAGAGTTGGTACCCCGTTCCTAGAAACCGCCCTTCACTGGTAATTACCCACAGGATACGAAAACTTGTCAGTTTTCCCTGATTACAAGAAAGTGTACTGGTTACATGAGACATTCAACGATAACCCAGGTGATATTGTTTCCGTTCTGAGTTTTAGGTAGACCAGTGACAAAATCCATGGCTATTTGTTCCCATCTCCAAATAGGTGTTTCTGATTACCGACACAAACCAGGAGGTTTCTAATATTCCACCTTGACCCTCACACAAGTCAAACGTCGTTCACATACATTGCTATATGGACCTTCATGCTCGGTTGCCAGTACCAGATTTACAGATCCTAATATCCCCTATCAAAACCCAGACGACTAAAACATCGAGGCTGGTGTGCTTCACTCAACACAAGTTCCCTACGATTATCGTTCAGTGAAATCCATATTCGTTCCATGAAGCAGTGAATATAGCCCGACTTGCCAAAAGTTGCTCCTCCATGCTCCGCATGGACTCAACCTGAAAATTCTCTTCTTTCAGTGCTTCAGTTTGAACATGGCGAATCGGATCGGGTAGGTTAGAGTTGATGGTGTGTTGCGAGGCTCGTACACGTTTAGGTTTCACAGTCGAGATCATTCAGAAGTTCCATCCAGCAATGCCATAAATGTTTAGCTCCTTCGAAACAAGGGTACACGGGAGGCCCTTGTGATCGGTCTAAGTAATACATTTGGTACCGTCCAAGTAATGCCTCCAACTTAAATCCAAAGACCATGGCTTCCACCGCAGGTTGGTACTCATGCAATTCTTCTTTTAAATCCACCACGTAAGCCATCACCTTCTCGTGCTGCATCGGCGTGTAACTGGGACTCTGATTCGAACCATCATGGTATACCACTAGATCACCCGTACACTTAGGTAAAGACGATGCTCAGTGTATTGTAGTGCTGGGTTTCAAAAGCTGAAAGGACGTTCTCATGTTTGTCTCGCACGAATACACAGCACCCAGCTGTGCTAAAGAGATTAAAGCTGCGAAATCCTGGAAAATCCTGTGATGAATCTACAATAGTATCCCCGATAGACTCTTTGGTGCCAATCAATATCTAATAATATGGATCTTTAGTGAGATCTACATGTGTCCCCACTTCGTTGACTACGTGACCAAGAAGGTATACCTCCCAGATCCTAAAGTCACACTTTAGGACGAAATGCAAGTGCCGTTCATGGTGTTCCTTTCTCCTGGTAATGATTCGAAACGTCATAGATAAACTCGGTTGACAAATCTGGCGAGACGAGGTTGACACATACTACTCATGTGCTCCCTGAGGCTGCTGGTGTGTTGGATATCTTAAATAACTTGAACAGAAAATCGTAGTGGCCATACTGGGTCTGTAACGCTGTGTTAGGAATCATCCTCCCCTTGGTCTTCCATCAGATGACAGTCCGGTCTTAAGTCAGTTTTCGGATAGAATCTTTATTATTGCAACGGGTCAAGCAGGTCGTCGATGCGAGACAGAGGGTGACGGTCTAAGATAGCCACCTTGTGGTAGTCTATACACGTACGAAAGGACACGTCCTTCGTTTTCGCAATAGAGTGCGTTTCGCCAAAATGAGGAGCTAAATCTACAAAACTCCCATTTTGTAGTTTCCTGAAGTTGATCGGACAGTTCTTGCAACTTTCCAGGCGCCAGACGATAAGGAGTACGAGTAATTAAGGCTGCCCCTGGTTGTGAGAGTAATCTGAGATTCTACCTAATCAGTTATGGAAGTAAACCTGAAAGTTCCTCAAGTAGCACGCTGAGAGGAATCACAAACGATTGGTGGATCCTCAATCCTCTTTCCTTAGCCCAAACATTAGTAACGGTTGTCAACATAGCGGGGTAGACCCTCCGTAGACGTTTCTGGGTTTCATTGCCGAAATGATACTAACCTTTACACCACACTAATGCTTTAGGACAGACGACGAGTCTCTACTAGGGGGAGGGATACGCAAAAAATTTCTTCTCCCGGGTACATTTGCGCGATATCTGGATAACCAATCCACACTAACTATTGCATCGTAACTATCAAGGATAGCAGAAGGAAGGTCGATGTCGAACACTTGTCCCACAAGGTCGAGCTTGAATCCCAACGAACATACGAGGCTTCAATTGGCTTGCCATCAACCAATTCCACAACAAGTTCGGTTTCAAGAAGCATCAGAGTTAAACAGAATAGAGATGAAGCGATTAGTTTCCCCGAAAACATACAAGATACCATGCTGCTATTCCACCTGGCGTCGCCTACGCCAATCCTAAATGCCCTTCCACGAGTACCACTTCCAGTGTTGTTGTCACTGTTACTAGGATTCCCAATACTGTCGTCGTTCCCCTGGTTATTGTCGTCTTTGATTTAACAACGGCCGATCCATGTCGTAGGCACCTCCATCTTCCATACCGTAGGCTACGATTACAAGTTCCTTGATCTTGCCGTGACTATTGCCTCTATTGTCATTGCTTGAAACGGAGCCCTACAATCTTTCACCAACAAGGTCCATCTTGTCACATTTCCGTGTCACGTCCTAAGGCGTTACTCATTATGCTGGCGGCTACACATTCCATACCATAGTCCATGGTCATCGTTCATATCCCAATTGATTCGTAAGAGTGGACTCCCATAAGTCGCCGACTAGGGTTAAGGATTCGATTGAAGTCAATTCGCTGGTGTTCGTTGCCGGTAAATAGGGTTGTCCAAATACTGAGGTCGGTAAAGTACTACGCTCATCCTCTTGTCCATCGATCTAGCAAGTTAATTGAGTAATACATGGTGTGTTACGAGAGTGTTGCAGAAGTGATCGCACTTCGGGATCTAAGACGTCAATACATTGAGTTCCAGCAAACGAAGAGAAGTGTGAAAGGTATCGACCAATCATTCGACGCTGCGACATCCAACTCAGGGATGTTTGTACTAGCACCTAACATTCTACACAGTTCGCTAAACGTTCAGATGGGTGTTCAGGAAATACTCGATAGCATCGAGATTCGTAAGGATTCGGAGAGGAGTGAGAAGATCACGTTCAAGTAGGAGGCAATCATTGCTAGGACTCCTATAGATGGTTACGTTTCTCACTGATTAAATAACAGAACAGAACCCCTTTTTTCACTTGTTAAGCCTCACTGGGACTCACATGCATCCCACACTATTATTATGTGTGCACCCACAATAATATTTTGATTTGCATGTTCATCTCAGTTCCTCCTAACTCATGCCAAATGGTTCTTCAAACTCAGATATCAAACGGAGGTTATCAAAATGATAAGATCACAGAAATCCAAGGACTATGACATACTATCAACGCATCATAATGCAAGCAAACAATTCATGTAATCATGCTATAGTGACGAGTGTGCGTTCGTACGCTACATCATAAACAAATGTGTACTAGTCATGTAATGTATGCAGCAGGTGAAAAAAAGACGAACCTTGCAATCTGGAGCTGAGTGTTATGGTCGTATTCACGTATTCAGAAATGTTCGGTTATAGTCTGGTTTTATAAAAACATTTTAAAACCAAGTTCACTATAACCAGTGGCTCTGATACCAAACTGTCACACCCTCAAAATACCACATGCGGAAACCCCCGCGAGGCGTGTGACGTACCAGGATCTAGCCACCAATCACATTGAACTCGTAACAAGATTTGAAATAAAAGCTTTCATTAACATAAAGTGTTACAAAAACATTAAATGTAATTCATCGTGTCAGCGGAAGCATAATACATGTTTAACTAAAACCCAAGTGTATGAAATCATCTAGTCTCATTTCAAGTTTCCATGATCCTCGACCCATGACCACTCCAGCATCCCAGACAGCAACTTCCACATCCACACATATCAATAACCTGCGATCATGCACACACGTGTATCAGACAACGCTGGTGAGTTCATAGTTTTACGAAAACGTTAATTACCAAGTGTTTAGTTTCGTTCATTGATTACAATGTTGATAATACCCCGAATACAAGACGGCTCCAGATTTATTTTGCTCGTTCCCCAATGCTCCTATCAAAGCATTGGGCATGACTGAGTCATTAGTTCACACCCGTCCTCTCAGGTACGGGGTGAGGGTGCCAAACCTAGATAGCGCTACCAACTAATACTCCGTTACCTCTCAGGTAAGAAACAAGATGGGACTTAAAGGTGATAGGAGGAGTATATTATCCAACATTCCATATTTTACCACAAGACGTATTCCTCTCAGGAATACCCAATTTATTTAT